>OZ038475.1:1404197-1579197 GCA_964036315.1 Acanthosepion esculentum | reverse complement strand
TTTATTTTAATTGGTGTTATTATTAACGTATTTAGTGTTTATATCACTTATGTAATAGTTTTGGTTTGGTTTGGGAAGATAAGTAAATCTATTTATTCAATTTTGGGGTTGGTTTAGTTTATTCTATTATTTTGGCAGGAGTAGTTTTTAATTTGTTGATTACTTCATGTATTTATTTGAATTGATTATTTTTATTTGTTTTTTCTGATGGTTAATTTATCAGGATCAGTTTGTTACTTTGTTTATTTATTTGGATGAATTTAGATTAATTTATTTTACTTGTTTTTTATTATTTATTTATTATACTGTATATTTTCATTTACTCTTTACAATTTTCGATTTTTAAGTAACATAGTATTTTTTTATCGTTATATAACAGTTATAGCCATGATTTTTGTCCGATTTTTGGTTGATTTTTATAGTTTAACTAATATTTTGGTCATAATGGTTTGCTAATTTGTTTATTATTTATTTATTTAGGTTCATTGATTTTGTTTTTTATTTTTTATTTATTTATTTCGCCTATTCTAACGGGTGTGATTTGGTAATTTGTTTGGGTTAATTTATTTTACTTATTTTATTGTCATTTTGTTTATTTATTTTATTTTTTTCTGTTTTCAATTTTTAAGTAACGTAGTAAAAATTTGTTTTCATGTCTGCATTTTGAGATGAGCTCGGATCTTTTATTTAATAATTTATTTTGGTCTGGGAAGGTAATGATAGCTATTTTTTCCACCAAGCAAAGTTTGCAAGTTTTTGATTGGTTGTTGTAGGCTGATGATCTTTTCCTTATTTTCCAAGATATTTTTGGTGTAGTGTGCATTTTGTTTTTTATTTCCCAGATATACTTAGAAAGCATTGTGCTGTTCGCATATTTACTATTTGTGAAAGATGTTTTGTGTACATAATTTCTTTGTTTCCATGGTCCTTCAGTTACTCCTATGTATACTTTTTCTTCATTATCTGGTGATTTTATCATAGCTTGGTATATTACGCTGTTTTGTAAACAATTACCATTTAAGGGACATCATTCTTTATTCTGCAGTTACACATAGGTTTAATTTGTTCGTGTGGTTTCTTGATAATTTTCCTGTTGTGCTTTTTTATTATTTGTGCCATGTTCTCGGTGCAACTGTAACTGATTTTTACTGTGTTTTTGTTGAATATTTTGTGTAGGGTGCTTGATATTTTTTTTTCCTGTTGGCCTTTTTTGTGTTCTGTGGTGAGTATGTGAGTGTTGCTGGGAGTCTGCTATCTTTTAGGGCTGTTTTGT
Organism: Acanthosepion esculentum; assembly: GCA_964036315.1. Taxonomy (NCBI): domain Eukaryota; kingdom Metazoa; phylum Mollusca; class Cephalopoda; order Sepiida; family Sepiidae; genus Acanthosepion; species Acanthosepion esculentum. The sequence continues at coordinate 1,577,924 of OZ038475.1, read as the reverse complement.
AGTCTTTCTTAGCTTTGTTAAATATGGATTCATTGGAGGAATTGTCGGAAAGCCTGTGGTTAATCGATTTTGGTATCTGTTTGATTACAGAAGGCGGGTGGTTGTAAGATGTGTGTATATAGCGTGGTTTATCATTGGGTTTTCTGTATGGTTTATATGTGCCTTTTCTTAGGTTGAAGGAAACATCTAAAAAATCTACTTCATTTAGGTTAGTTTTTATATCTATGTCAAATCCGTTATTTTGCAAATCTTTATTATTGCTTTTCTAGTTTTGTCTGTGTTTTGTTTGTTACAGTTTCTTAAGATAATGAGACCATCATCCCTGTAAAGTCATGTGTCATTTCGATCTAATATTTTGCTTAGATCGTGTAGTAAATATATACCTATGATTTTGCACATCTCTGCACCATCAAAGCTTCCTTTTGTAGTGTCAAAGATCCCATCTTTCTTTATCCATTCTTCTTCATTGTGAAATAGTAATGATTTACGGGAGTGCTTAATGATGTTGATTTCGTTTGGTTTTATTATTATTTGTTCTTGGGCCTGAGAAGAAAAGGCACATATAAACCATACAGAAAACCCAATGATAAACCACTTTATATACACACATCTTCCAACCACCCACCTTCTATAATCAAACGGATACCAAAATCGATTAACTGCAGGCTTTCAGACAATTCCTGTAATGAATCGATATTTAACAAAGCTAAGAAAAACTACGAAACAGCCCTAAAAGATAGCGGATTCCCAGCAACACTCACATACTCACCACAGAACACAAAAAAGGCCAACAGGAAAAGAAATATCATATGGTTCAACCCACCGAGAAAAATAACAGCACTCATGGCCTGATGATTGCATCTCAAATGAAACAGACTGTCACCTCTAAGTGTTGACTTCAATGTTCACATATATATATATATATATATATATATATATACACACAACCCAATATGTCTGAAGATTTTAATTAATTTTTTTAATAATTCTTATCGTTCCAAATATATATATATATATATATATATATATATATATGTATGTATGTATGTATGTATGTATGTATGTATATGTAATTGTTTATCTTGGCAGTAATTCCTATTTTATACAAGTTTCATTAAAAATGATTCACAAGGTACTGCAGTTAAGTTTCTTATTTTTCTTGTGTTTTTATATTTTTCTTTTTTTAGATGTAAATATGCAGAAATTATCCAAATGTTTTTCTGCCTAATTCCTTTTGTCTAAAAGTCGAAAGCACTCAGACATTCAGAACATTTAACAGCAGTCCCTTGTCAGTCATTTTTAATGCAACTTGTATATAAGTGGACACTAAGGTGAACACTACACTCTATCCCTGATATTGAGTACTTATGCCATAAATATGGAATGCTTTAAAACTCTATTTTTATCATATGTGGTGGGGGTGACATGACAATTATCAGCATTCAAAATCAAATGAGTAGGCCCCGTTCAAATTCCAGGCATTACTATTGCATTCATTTCACACTAATTTCTTTGCAAAAGGCATGAATCCATGTCTTCCCTTCCAAGCTATGAATAAATAGTTGGTGTCAGCTGAGTCTTTGGCCTTAGAAAGGCAACCATCCTAAGAGAAGGATGGCTCTGAATTCAATCCTCTGCCAACATTGGCCAGCCAGCATGTCAGAGCATCAGGCCCATTAGTAGTTAAATCTTTGGTAAAGGCCTCACTATTGGAGTGGTCATAAAATTTTGCTGATATAGATAAATAAACTTAGGCATCTCTTTATATGCACAAGTATGTGTGTGCTTGTGTTTTTTTTATGTTTACTTCCATCCATTAAACATTCATCCAATTTATGGTTCATCTTGTATTCCTGTTGGCAACGATAAAATAATAAGATAGAGATGGGAACAAAACAAGCTCAGCTATGCCGTTGTTTGACTAATGATCTCAATGTGAGGACTCTGCCACATGCAAATGAAAGACTTTAAAGAATTTGGCACTTGAATTTGCACAAATGCAATATCTGGCATGTCTGTGAAAAATAATGGTAACGCCAATATGAAGAAGTCATAAACATGCACAATCAAAGTGACATTTCAGAATCAGAAATATTATAATTTCAATTAAATTCTTATTCTTTTTAACATTATCATTAAATAATTATACTGTAAATAGGATTAATTTGTACCAATACAAGAAAGTGCTGAAAAGTTCATGAATTGACCAAATAGGTTCTTATTCCTGGTCATTTTGTCAGTTTTTGTGAGGTTGGCCAGACTGAGAACTTTTCTGTGTCATCTCTTATAATAAGAATACTAATAATCATAACAATTTTGGTAATACAAGTTTAATAAAAAATATAGAAAATAAATATTTATCTAGCAGTATACATATTATGCATTACCTTTTTATTGCATGACTGCATATATTAAATTTATATTTTGTTAAATTTTCACACATGATTTTTAAAATATATTTCTCTAATAATTTTTTATACTCTGCTCTTTGAGAAAGACAGTCTGTTCATCTTCCAGCTAACATTGTTATAACTAATCACCTGGTGTGACAGAAAACTTGCTATAATAAGGGAGATAACTCTTACACTGTAAAATGTTAACTGATTCCAAAACTAATTTATTAATAGAATTATTAATCTCATTATAATATGTATGAATAAATCATATTTATATCATAAGTTAAACTTATTTTTTCAATGAATTCTTCATAGTGGCAAAAGTGAGGGGAGTAATTTGACAGCTGCTAGAGAAAAAACTGTTGAATGGAAATGGAAAAAGAAGAAATTCTTTGCTTGTATGTTTTTCCAAAAAAACTATTTCTTGAAATATTTAATTCTAATTTCAAACTTCTTTCAAATGAATTCCATTTTTATCAAAATAAAAGGAAATAATATAGTTGCAAGATTTTTGGCACAAATCACACAAAGTGGAAATGACATGCCTACCTTGAAAATCAGCATTCAAAAATGTGATTTTTTGCTGAGCTCAAAACCCTGAGACGAATAGGAAAAATGCAAGTCATACAAGTAAGCCAATGAATTTCATCAACATAAAAACATGAAATGATTCTGTTTGGTCAAGTAAAATTTCTTTTACGTTTCTTCATTTCACAATTCATAAGAATTAAAAACTGATTATATGCGTCTCTATTTCTGAGATTGTTCATACTGTTGTCCTCATCTTTATTGCCATATTCACAACTGTACACTCCGGCCTTCTTCAGAACGATGTAAATAGTGTAAATAAAACTGATCATAACTGACCGAATTTTCAATGGTTGATAGAAAATATTTTTTATTCTAATTCATTTAAGCTCTTTCACTTAAACTGTTTACAAACCTTTACTGGTTTTGTTTTAGAGTACATATATTCAGAGGGTCATATGCTTGTTGAAATAATGACAACATTAAACTTTGCATTGTTACTCTTTGAAAATCTTCCAACTTATTCACAAGAGAGAAATATTCCAAGTTGTTTCAAGTTCAGAAATGAAGTGTTTTCCTTCTTTTATGTGTTTTATATTCAGGTTTTCATTCTTTTTATTAAGGGCTTCATCTTTTAGAACAGAACATGGACTCAACATTCATTCAAATCTGCATTGACTAGAATTTCATATGAAGACTGAAAAACAATTTATCCCCAAAAGTTGCAATAAAACAAAATCAAAGTAGGAAAATGTTAACAAAAAGTGTAGAAAAATGAATTCTCATAATACGTTGTAAAATAATATAAATCTATAACATATGAAGAAACAATACAAAGATAAATATGGATCAATATGCCTCTGTTGGATCATCTGTGAAAAACAAAGAGATGAAACAGTTTGCATGACAGACACCGGATTTTTTGTTTTGTTTCTCACTACAAATAAATTTAATTTTTCCTTTGCCTTATTTTGCTTTTTAAAAATGAAAGTGTAAAAAAAAAAAAAAAAGTAAAAACCTTTCTGGATATTTTCCTAAAATTGAGAAATTTGATGCAAAATGGTTGATTTGGAGAAATTAGAAATATTGTGAAAATGACTGATAAATTGGCACATATTTTTGTAGGGAAACAAAACAAAATCTGCGACAGGGATTTTAGAAAAAGCAAAATGTCATAAAAATGAATTACAAAACTCATACAGATTTTTCATGAAAGTAGAAGGAAAAAGTAAAAACCATAAAAAGAAATTATTTTGCAAGTTAAAAATCATTATGCAGCCTAATCTCTTATTATTATTAATGAGAGATTCCATTGCTATAGCAGTGAGGACATTATTCGATGCCAGTATGTGAACTTGCCTTATGTTATCATAACAACAGAATATCTCACTTGTGAGAATTAGTGGTGGAGACATTCCTATTTTTTTGGGCTTTGTGTTACCTTGCTTTATACATATTGACTCTAGTCATTTAAAATGCAGAATTTTTCTTACACGAGACACTCGAGTTAAGTCTATCAATAAAACTTCTAGATTCCTTATGCAGTCAACATAAACGATATAATTACCAAATTGTTGAAATATTTTCTGTCTGAATTCCTGGGATGTGGGGTTATCATTATTTACATTTGGTCTAATGTCCTCATCTTTGTTGTTGTTATCACATTTTGGCAATTGCACTCTGTATCCATCTGTCGGAGAACTTCAAACTGAATCCATTATTTCATTTATGGTGGTAGATTTTGTTCTCATCTTGCACTGTTCAGTTATTGTTCTCCATGTTTCCAATTATATTAAGTATTGAATTCACAATTACTATGTCACAAAATTCATGAACTAATGCTTTAACCCACTATGCTATTGTCCTGTGGGACAATCCTGAGTTTAGAACTTAGAGCCTTAAATATAATGCCATCCTTTCCTGCCAATGTAAATATTTTATCAAGTTTTGATAGTATGTATAATTATATATGTTTATACCTACAATTGTGTCTCTTTCTGAATATTCTACCTGTTCTTTTCCTATTGCACAAGTCAAGCAACCTTTGGGACCATCAGTTATCATTTCTTGCTAATTATGCCATCATTCTCCTTTTCTATCTTCTTTCCTTCCCTCATCCATATTAATCTCTTTTAATCTGTTATCCACACCATTACACTTTCCATTGATTTGGAGGAATTTCTGGGATTTTCAAGCAATTTTGTTAATTTCCAGGTTTTGTTTCCATGCATTCAAGAAATTTTAAACCTAAAATATTGCAGTAATGGAGACATTTCATTTGCTATATAATTTCAGGTTCTTTTGAAAATTGGTCTCTCTATCAACAACACAAATCTTGTTTGGTGAACAAGAGTAAAATTATAAAAGTAGTTCATGAATTATAGAACCACGTCAATGGATTAATATTGGAAAATAACATTTCTAAACATAAGTAAGGTTAGAACGTGATATTTGACATATAGGATTAATCAATAATGACTAGAGAAAATGTCTAAAAAAGACATATATATCTTTATCGATTTGATTATTACCCTACAGCCAATACATTGTTTGAGCCTTCATCTCTCATTTGGAAAACTTGAAAAAAAACCTGCCTGTAGGAATCTGTGAGCCACCCTTTTGCCCAAATTGCTCTGTCTGTTAAATCTGGTAACTGATCTCTGAGCACTTCATATAGACCACATTACTTTATAGAGGACGTTTTCTAGAATAAATCTGAACAATACAGCCAAAACAATGAGCCACCAAAACTTCACTTGGTGAAAAAAGACAGCATATATGAGATTGTCAAAAAAATCTAAAAGTATTCTTTATTGAGATTTGAGAAACCAAGAAGGAAGCAAGAATGAAATAATGGTCTTCAAAGCCTTTTCTATTTTCATTTGATAAAAATGTCCCTTGTTTTAAAAAATTAATGTAGATTTTTTGCTTTTTCATTATTCATAAAAGTTAAAAACAATTTGGCCAATACATTGACCAAAATGTTGTGATATAACAAAAATCAAATTGAATTTGCAAACTTTAATAATTCACTGTGTTTTTTCTCTCTAACAATCTCACTTTTCAAATCATTTTAAATCAAAGATTTGTAATAAATATTTGGAATTAAGAAAATTCTGACAAGAAAGAAATATTAATTTTGAAATTATTCTAAAATTTAAAAATAAGACCTTTTTAAACGACAGTATAAAGATTAAAGCAAAAACAGTATTTGTTGGTAATCAATATTTGATGAACAAAGGATAAATGAAATTTTGTTACTGTTTTGTAGTTTGTTTTCAATCTTGAAATATTTCTGTTCTGAATTACCAATTCCAATGAAGAGAATATGTAAAAATATCTTCAATTTTAGACTGTGTAGCAAATATTATCAATAACTTTTGGGAAGAAAATATTGAAGCCTGTTCGAACTTGTAACTCTTCAGTGAAAAGAAAAGGAGGAGTGGATCCACCTCAACAGCCAATGCTGCAATGACACAAACTGGTTTCATTTTAGGCCGGCTCCATACATCCACTTCCAAGACAAAAAATGAAAAAGTAAAAAGTCATAAAAATATTTTCTGACCAATGCAGCCTCAACCAACAGATCATTGTATTTTCAAGCAACTCCAATACTATATATATATATATATATATTATATATATATATACATATATATATATATTCAAGTTTGTACCTCCGCTTTAAATATTTAAATAAGTTTTTTGTGGTACAGAATTTAATAATAGATAGGAAAAGACAAAATTTATAAGGCATTTTTTAAAAGAAAAAGCTAAAAAAAAACAACCGGTTTCGTCCCAGGACTTATCAAGTTTATTTTTCTGGGAATAGAAAATTTAAAAAGCATGTAAATTAAATTTAAATTAAAGAAAGGAATGGAATGGAAGGAAAAAAAATTCCAATCGTTAATTTAAATTTAATTTACATGCTTTTTAAATTTTCTATTCTCAGAAAAATAAACTTGATAAGTCCTGGGATGAAACCGGTTGTTTTTTTTTTGTTTTTTTTAGCTTTTTCTTTTAAAAAATGCTTTATAAATTTTTTCTTTTCACACATATATATATTATATATATATATATATATATATATATATATATATATATATATATATATATATATATATACCACCATCAATTCAACTCCGTGGCAGAAGACTAATCTATTACAAATATTTGCCTGTGGCTCCCCAATTTTAGTTGGGTAATTGTTAAAGACTTAAAACCCAATACCAATGTCAAAAGACCACCACAGAGGTGCCAAAAGCCCAATGTTAACAGTAGCAGCTGAGGTTACACAATGAAAGCCTCTACACAAAGTGCATACACATGTATAACTCACTTGTGCGATCTTTCTCGACAACAACAATGCAATACCAACTGATATATATGTGGTAGAATCCTAAGACAAACCTTTGCTAATCATTTTGTATATTACCTAAAACAGAAGCATAAATATATCCTCATTGTCACTTTGCCAACACCTCATTTCCATTAACATGAGTGAATGTCTCATACCTTTTTTCCTGGAGTGATTCTCAAAACTCAACAATGTCAATCAAGACTTAATAAAAATTAATTTTCACATTGAATGAATCTTCATTAGTTTTGATCTTGTTAATTATTTTGGGAAAAAAAGGTACACGTACCCTAAAATCCTTGTCAAGTACCTAGCAGACTAAATAACTTTTCATGTGCTATGTGTAAAATCTATTTAAATTAGCTACCTGTAATTAACAGCACTAATGAGTAGACATCAAAATTGCAAAGGAGTGTTAACTTGAGATCATTACAAGAAATAATTTCTAGTGAGAAAATTAATTAAATTCTATGAATAAATAATAAGGAAAACAAATCTGTTGCTTCAAAATGTGTGTGAGAGAGAAAGAGAGCCCAAAGTTTTTAATTTCATGACTAAATGTTCATTACTTAATAAAGACAAAAATCTTCTATTACAAATAGTAAAGCAAAGAAGATGCTGTCTTTCAAAATACTTCTTTCAAATGTTAAAAATAGGGAAAGAAAGGAAAGGACAGATATTTCACTTCAATTTCCAGTTCAGTAAGTTAGACAATGCTTAACTCAACAAGACTTAAATAAAACCAGAACGTTCTTTCAAAACCACGACTGAGCCTTTTCCAAATTAATCCTGAACAAAGGAATTTTTAACAAAGAGGTTTTTTTCTAACTGAGCTGAACATTCTGAAGATTGGATTATTTTTCCAGCCTATTTGAAGCTCTATGACACTAAATGAAACCATTTTTTTCTCATTTGAAAAGGCTAAAAGAAATTCAATTGAAGCTTCGACTTTTTGTGGTTTCCTGTGGGAAGAGTGGCTAAGAAATGCTCACAACTGGGAATCAATGAAGGAGAAAAGAATCAATTGAGTGCTTACAATAAGAATTTTTTAAGTAGAAGAATCGGTTTCTATTGAGGTGGGAGATGTGGACAACAAGCCCAGAATGAAGTAAAGAAGGGAGGTAACTCTGCTTGTAAAGTGATAACTAGTCACAGAAATAAGAAATAAAACATGTTATCTTCTCTGGAAAGAAGAAAAATCAAGAACAAAATTCCATAATATACACTAGCCTCTACTTATAAAGGCTGACATGGATTACCCCAAAATTTAGCTGTCCATTAGCTAATACATCCATTCTTTTCTCTAAAATGTGACATACGAGTGATATGGGGTGATTATATCTACAATAAAACTCTAGAATACAACCCCAAATTTAAATAGGGTTAGTTCTAAGTGACAGGTGTTCAAACAAACTGAGTGACAGTTTTTGAAGTAACACAGCCATCAGTACTAATTATATTTAATATCCAAATAGAAAAAGAGAAATAAACAAAAAATGTATCTGCAGACAATGTGCACCTAAAGACTTAGCTCAGAAGAAAAGGTATTCAAGAATCTTTGCCAAAAGTCCTTATTGAAGAAAAAGTCCCCCCCCCTGTCAGTCCATTGATAGCATCTGTAAATAATAGTAATCTTTCTTATAGTTGTCAGCTTAGTTCTTTAGTAAAATAAAGCCACTTTATAGACTTAGTGGTGAATGGAACACATAGTAAAAGAAGAAAAAATGAAGATGGGTCTTTGAATTTAGCACTTCAATAGCCAATGCCACATGACCCTTACAGGGAGCAGTGATCAGTCGTTTCTTTAGCCATTCTGCATCCTTGTTATATTCTGTGCTTAATTAATTTTATTTTCTGAGTGATTATTCTAAATTCCCAAAGATAAAACCATGGTCAAGAAAGAGTTGGGTTCATGCCTTTTATTATAAAATGAGTATCTGGAGCATTCAAACTAGATTAGATTATTTAGACATATTGGAAGAAATGTTTTCTACTTTTTAATGTTCTTTTTTCAGCTCAAAGAAAGTTTTATATTTTCAAACTTCTATTTAGTAGTAAAGTAAAATATTATTATGATTATTGTTCTTGCTGTTGTTGTTATTGTCATTATGACTAAATAATTAACAAGTAGGAAAATCTTCATGAATCCAGTTTTTAAATTTTTTGTTTTATTTCTGATTTGTCACTTGCTATTTCAAGATCAGCAGTGCTAGTTATTTATATGTCCGTTGTTGTGTGCTTGGTGGAAATTTGCTTCAGGGTCACCTGCTGGAATAGGTATTGTTTTGGTAGGGTCTCTTGTACGATGTTGAAAGACCTGAAACTTGTCATGACCCCAAGTCATAATATCATTGATGAGGCAGTCCTATGCACCTGCTGGAGTGTATTCATAGCACACACACACACACGATGAAAATATGGAAAAGACAAAACAAAATCCGAATATGCAAGTTTACTGTTTTAATGTTGTTTTACTGTCGATGTCAGACGTTTCGGTCTAGTAGACCATCTTCAGGACATGGTTATTAGAAACATACTTAGGATTAGACGATATTTAAGTCAACATGAAGAGACGATAGACACAAGACTATTCAGAAACAGAACAACCTGAAGACGGTCTACTAGACCGAAACGTCTGACGTCAACAGTAAAACAACATTAAAACAGTAAACTTGCATATTCGGATTTTGTTTTGTCTTTTCCATATTATTTATCATATTGTCGGATCTACATCCACATATTTGCTTACATACACATATATGTAAATAATATTGTAATTATAAAGAAATATGATTTGAACCCCAAAATAAAACTAAACTTCTTTCCAAGATTTAAATTCATTCACAAATTTCCTTTTGAATCTGTCAAATCATTTAAAAATAAGAACCTGACACAGTTTTTTAAAATATATCAAAAAGTAAAATTTACACATATGTACTAAACTATTTAAAGGATAATCATTAAAAATAAGGACTGCAACAATTGGTTTAAGTAACTGAATTTTAAGGATTGTACATGATTTTTGTAAAAATGGTTGCTGGAATGATCAGACTGTGAAAGTGTTGTTTATTTTGTTATTCTTTCGAAAGTACAAAAGTACAAAAACATTAACACTTAACTGACACTGATAAAGTGTCAGTGATCATATTTGAATTGCTCAACATAATGTGGTTCTTCTAAATTAGACACAAACTACTATTTCTTTTTTTAACTAAAAAACTAATAGAAAATTCTTAAATTAACAAAGAAAAAATTAATCAATAAAAAATAATAGAAACTTATGCGAAACTGGGACTTGGAAAATATGCAAAAATAAATAAAAATACAGTAATTTTTATATGGTGTTGTATAGATATGTTGTCTTTCCAACATATCTATACAACACCATATAAAAATTACTACAAGCAAAAGGTTCAAAATATTCAATAGTTAACATTCAAACACTACCAAAACATTTGTTATGTTGGTAGGACTCACTATGACAGAATTGTCTCGAGAGTGCCTTAATCACAAGGCCATCTTCAGTAAATTTGCATCCTAGCTCTTACAACATTTCACCATTTCTGACAGATCTTCTAATATCACAGTGTGGAATACTTACTTACAAAAGTGTTGGAAACAAAAAAAAAAGACTAAATGAATTCGGTTAGATAAAAAAAAGAAAATTCTAAAATTCAAACCCCCACTGCCCGTTGTGCGCATATATGTAGTCCTACCAAGATAAGAAAATTTAGTCTGATGAAAGCCTGAAAGATGAAATGTGTCACAAGTAAACTTTTTCCATTTTGCCATACAATCTCTTCAATACTGTTCTTAATATATAAAAATATATATTGTTATCTAATATATATTTTCAAATACAGTGTTGGTACAGATGGAATAAAATTCCAGTAACCAAAAACACTATTCTTAAAAGAGTGCTCCACACAGAGTAGAGCAAATAACATTTATTCAAAATTGTAACATATACATGTTATAACATCACTACAAAAATAGCCATTTTGTTTCAAAACTTCTGGTGTCTTATCAAGTGATGGTGTTGATTGCAATCAATTTTTGTAGGTATGTTATAACATGCATATGTTATAATTTTGAATATATATATATATATATATATATATATATATATATATATATATATATATTAGAGAACCAACTATATACATGACACTTATACTTCACATAAGAAAGAGACAGTTGAAATTTCTAGAACACATAATAACGAGGAAAGAGTTCTTGGGAAATTTCATATTTACTGTCCTGTGATTATCAGATTGAAGACAAGAGAGACAGAGTGAAACAACAAATAACTTACCTAACAAGTTTGTGTAAATGGCTAGTAGAAGAGAACTTAGAAGAGATAGCAAAAAGACAAAATTTACTAAGAGATAACAAGGACAGGAAATAGTGGAGAGCTAAGATCACCAATGTCTTCAAGGGACATGGCACATAGAAGAAGGAGGAGGCATACACAAATAAATATACTCAAAAATATATAGATATTTTTTTTACTTTTATACATCATTTACTTCTTATTACATTAAAGTCATTTTATTTCTACATTTCTAGATAAAAAAATGAAAAAGAAAAGCATTTCATTAATTCTTCTTGTATTTATTGAAAAGAACAAAATGGTATTTTCCAGGAATTATTCTTCCAGATGACTTGAACATGTAACACTTTTTCTTACACATCATCCAGATTTCTTTATGACTTTCTTAAAAACAATAAAAATTAACTTCAGTAAATTAACGAAAATGAAGAATAAATAATTTTTTTAGTTGCCCATTTTTAATTTATGGAATTTTGCTGGGAATTTTTCATAATAGAATTTGTAATATAAAAACTTTAGAATCTTTATTCAATTAATTCAGATTTACTTCTGAAAACATTTTATTTTATAATAATGGATGATTATAAACATGAGGGTAGATCGGATGTGCTTATCAGCACAATTTTTATCTACAAAAAGAAAGCATTATTATGTAATTAAAGCAGAAAACAACTTCCATGTAGTCAGCCTTCCACATGTTAAACCTAACAAAAAAAAAATTATAATTTGAAAGTTTTTCTTTAAAATTCCTGCATCATGTTCTTTTTGTAGTCAGTGCTATTTTTCTCATGTTGAGATTTAATGTCAGACATTTCTTGTTGCTTTTCATCAAAATGTTTTAGTCAATCAATTTCCAACGAGACATGAATTTTTATTCTAAACTTGATTGTCATCAGTGACTAATATACAACTACCTCAACCATTAAGCTGATATATATTTCTTTCAATCACTTAAAATGACTTAAAATATGGTTTTAAATAAAAGGTTACTTCCCTTCCACAGGGTGCTTACCCAACAAAATAAGAAAAATTGTTCTTTCAATTATTTTTACTAAATTGCACATATTGCTTCATAGTATAAAATGCAAAATACTTATTTCACAAAAACTTGATTATTTCAATGAATAAATTTATATCAAATATTTAAATAAGTCATAAAAATAAAAACCAATGTAATTTAAACCAAAAGAAACCATTAAATATCATTGCCCACTGTAGCCAAGAAATAAAGACACATCCAAATCAGAAAGAGTTACGTCCCCTGCAGTTGTCTGCCATCATTTCAATTTGAAAAGGTCTTCAAGAGAAAGACTTTAATCAATATTTCCTAAGCACAAGAACAGATGAAGTGGAATTGGTTGTAGGAACACCAATTCTTATATGGGAATGGTTTGTCTGAACAAATTCCACATTCCATATCTGAGCTTCTACCAAGCTTTGAACACTGATCTCTGGCATCAGCAGCAAATACTGGGCCATTTTACCTTTGAGTCAGGAATTTAAATGAGTTGAACATTTAAGTACCTCCCTAAACTTTCAAAAAGAAAAATAATGGCTGACAGAATTTTAAACGAGCAAGATATTCAAGATAATTATCATTCTGTGTAGTTTAAGACAATTTGGTGAAGCTACAGGCTTCACAATGCTTAATTGGTTCAACTTAGGGTTAGGAGTTAGTGAATAGAACCTTAAATTAAGGAGAATCTTCCAGAAAATTGAGTAAAACAAAAATTGATTTTTTTTTAATCATTTAACCCCTAAGCAAGATAATAATGCTACTAGGATGCAAGGTGTCGCAGGGAGTGAAAATAAATAAGATTTTAGTGAGGAGAAAGGACAATAAAAAAGAAGATTCAGGAAGACAAAAGATGGCAATTGACATTGCATTTAAATTTGTGATTCTTGTAGGTGGTAAGGAAGCAAGAAACCAAAAGAAAATTTCACAGGCTAAAAGTACGAGAAAAGAAACAAGTAGAATAGAACTAACAATTGCATTGAGTTCAACAGCAAAATGGTAAGACCTAATTGCCAATCTAGTAGCAGACTTAAATTCATGCAGTCAAGGCACTAAATAAAACAGCTCATGAGAACATTTGCCATGAAAATATCCATCTCTATTTCCAAGATGAAGTATTGTAATTATTTACATTGTTCGAAATGTTGTTCTCATTTTTATTGCCATATTCACAATGTTTTGGCAATTGTATGCTCCAGCCTTCTTCATGTGACTGGAATTTCAAACTGAACCCTTTATTTCGTTTCGATTGTTCTAGTTCCATGTGCCATGCCTCTTCCAGTTATCTCCCTTTAACTCAACTCTCCAAGTTTTTTTGCTCACCACTACAGTAGCCAGGTATTGAACTCACAACTCTTTGGGTCAACTCACTGGATTCAACTCAATGGATAAAAGCATTGGTTGGATCCAGTGACTTGACCCAAAGAGTTGTAAGTTCAATACCTGGCTACTGCAGTGGTGAGCAAATAAAACTTGGAGAGTTGAGTCAAAGGGAGATAACTGAGAAATCCTGAAGAGGCATGACACATGAAACTAGAACAATCTACCCCAGTGGATGAAATAAAAGGGTTCAGTTCAAAATTCCACTTGCCTCGAAAATGTTTGTAGAAAAGACTGAGGAGAGCCACATTAGAACGGTGCAAAAGTAGCTGAAGCAGGGATGCCAGATCAGGATCAATTATATTACACACCCTTTTTTTAAATTTTGTCAAGAATCTCGATATATACAGAAGGAGCATCAGACCAGATTGCAAATCAACTTTATCACTGTCCACTACAATAAGCCAAAATATTGGTAGAAGGATATCAAATGTCATTTGATATTTACTAAAGCAAAGCTAGAATTTCCAAAAAGAATAGGAAGTACCATATTTCACCAATTTTCCAAACAGATTGAGTGCCTGCTTGTTTACCTAGAAAATGAACATTCAAAAAATGCTATTACATGGTTTCAAACACAAACTACTTGCATAAACCAATAAATAAATAGTTAAATATATAATAAAAGGGTGAGCTAGATATAGAGGTCACTGGAGAATATGAAAAACAGAGAGAAAAGCATGAAAATGGGAATAGAGAGAGAATGTGTAAATGAAGAGAGAGTAGCAATAGAAAAAAGAAAGAAAAAACAAAATGAAGACAGAGAAGAAAAGGAGAAAAAAAAAGAAATGGCTCATTTATTGTGCAATATATTGTGCAATGCAATGAATGAATTTTACCCAAATCTGTATTAAACCTCAGATTTAGAAGTGCACACTTAGAGTGGAAGCTTTTCTTCTCAGGTTAAAATATTTCTCTGACCAAAACATATTTTATTGCCAAATACATTTTCCCTCTTCTTCATTGTTCATTCCACTGTTATACAACAAGTATTTCCCATTGTATTGAATCTTTTCAAGGTTCCATTTTCATATATATGTAAGTGGGCATTGAAGTCAACATCAAGAAGCAACAATCTGCTTCATGCTTGAACACAATCATCAGGCAATATGCATTATGTTTTTGTTCAACATATGACCTAATGATTGTGTTTAAGCATGAAACAGTGACCTCTGAGTTGACTTCAATGTCCACTTTTATATTCACATATACTATATCACTGATATTGAGCACTTTAACCCATAAATATAGCATACCTTACAACTATATTTCATCATATATATATATATATATATATATATATATATATATATATTGAACAATAAAAAATATTAAAAAATTAAAATCTTCAGATACACTGGGTTGTATCATAATATTCTTTCATTTTTATTATTATTTCAATGATATTCCTCAACTAGTTTTGGCCAACACGGCCATCATCAGGAGAAAAGATTTCTGCTTGCTGGTAGCAGTGAACTACAGAAATATTATATTACATTATATATATATATATATATATATATATATATATATATATATATATGGACATAAATGTGGGTATAAACCAAATAATTAGATATTAGCAACTCTATATACATGCGTTATCATGCATACACAGATAAGGGAATAAATATTTACTTAATTTAATAGAATGTGTAAATAAAACAGTGCTCAATGTGATTAGACAGAGCTAAGAAGTATATATTAATAAATATACCTACATTCATTGTTGTCAGCATTAAATAACCCATTGAGGTTGATATGCCATAAAACTAAACAAACCAAACTACGTTCATTGTGCAACTGTTATGGTTTTACCAACTCATCAGGCACAAACTTGTGATTCATATTTATTAATATGTGTGTGTGTGTGTGTGTGTGTGTGTGTGCGCGCACCTGCATGCATGCATGCATGCAATTAAAGGATCTGAAAAGTTGTCTGCTTGCCCACAACAAAGAGCTGGTATTGTCTCGGAAAAATATTTTGATTAACCCAAGAACCTTTCAGCACCCCATAATATATAAAATCAGCAAAGACAGAGATAATTTTAAAATTCTACCTACAAGTTTCATGCAGATAATGACAATTGTCAGCTAATAATAACTAATGAAGTTAGTCTTACCAGTCACATAAATGTAACCAAATATGCATATATCAATTTACTTTATTCTGACTGTTGTCTTCATCTTTATTGTTTCACAATGTTTCAGCCATTGCATGCACTGACCTTCTTCAACTGATATTTGTTGGAATTTTAAACTAAACCCATTATTTAGGCCACAGTTGTTCTAATTCCACATGCCATGCCTTTGGATATCTGAATAAATCTGGAGCATACAACAACTAAAACATTGTAAATGTGACAGTAAAGATGAAGACAACAGTCCAAATAGTATAAAGTGTTACAATAGCTCATACAATACCATATCTGGTGGGGTAGAACAGATACTTGAATTCAGGCTTGCTTTTGGAGATTATCTCACATCTTTTTTTTAACAATTTGCTCTGCTTAAGGAATGCTATTATATTTCATTTTTTTCCAAGTACATATTGCATCTGTTGAGACAGGCAAGCAAATGCTTTTATTTTTGAATTTCACTTCATCTGTCCTCCTGAGTCATATGGTTTTTATAATGTCACATTTGAAAGGACTTATAATTGAAAGATATTTACTTCCAATATCCCTCAGCTGCTCCATTATACACTATTATATCAGGTTCATTATCTACCTTTACACTAGCTTGGTATACTATGTTCCATATCAGACATTAACTTTCTAAAGGACAATTTTCTTTACAATTCACCTTGAAGTATATTATCTATGCAAAATATGTGTTTAACATGTCATGAAGCCTGTAAAATTAAGCATTTATGAACTAAATTAATAATCATCTTCCCTGCATTCATCTTTACATCCTTTTTGAATGGAGGATTAAACACAATTATATATCACACCCTGTAGAATTCATCCTTAGGGAATCTTACCTGTAAATCAAATCAGATGAATGACTATTCTTATTTTTAAGCTGCTTCATATTCAACTTTCACTTTATCAAATAAGTTAAAATTATATATGAACTGAGTTTAGAACCAACCTGAAAATATCAGGAATGAAGACAGGACAGATGTTTAGATAAATCAGTTCATTACCCTGCATTATGAGTGGCTGGCAAATTTATATATATATATATATATATATATATATATATAAGAGAGAGCAACAGTCTGGTTCATTCTTAAAAGCAATCTCCAGGCATAAAGATTGCATTCAAGCATGAAATATACTATCATCACTCAGGTTGACCTCAGTGTCCACTTTTATATTCACATAGACTCTATCTCTGATATTGAGCACTTTTACCCATAAACACATTATAACTTAAAACTATATTTTTATCATGTGTGTGTGTGTGTGTGTGTCACAATTTCAGGGTGCAAGTTAATGTTTTCACATAAAAATGGGTATTAACATTCTGATATTGGGAAAATTTTCAGGATATATTTATATCATAAACATACAATGTGCATTTCAGTTTTTAATATTTATTTTTATTAAAAAATATTTAAAATAATTTATTTCATGGAGTGATATTTTATAATATAACACATGGTCCCTTCATATTGTGAATAAATATATTAATATTTTTTATTTCCGATATATAAAGATTGTTATGGGTCAAAAGAATAATCAACAGTAACTTTTAATGATGAATGTAGAGCTAAATTGACTGAACATGGTGACTGGTTTAGAGATTGGATCCTTCATGGAAATATTCAACCAAATCTACTTTGAAGATAATATTTGGGGAAGTGGAGTAATTTTCTGGGCTAGTATTGTAGGCAGTTTATTTAGTTCTTAGGCAAAACATTTTATTGACTAGTACCATGAATCTTTAAGCTGAAGAGTTCATTCAAACAAGATAATGTTTTTTCCATTCTGCAAAAACTGTGTCTCACTCTTGGTTTTTAAAGACATCAAATTAATGCAATGGACTTCAACCTCTCCAAATATTTTAGTCCAAGAGAAAAACTTGCAGTTTATTATTGAAGAGATGCAATATGAAAAAGGAAAACAATATTCAAGAATAGAATAATCCTGGAAAGTAATAAAAACTGATGCAAGTTATGTTAAAGATGAAATAGTAGAAAAGTTTACAAAAATGAATGAATGAAAAACTGATAATGTTTATAAAATATCAAGGAGCTTTTGAAGATGTAAAATAATTTATTAAGTTTATTGGATATAGACTTAATCAAATCTGTCCTATGATTTGGGGATTTGTTTATAAATAAAAAGTTATGTTACACTTTTTGGCATAATAAAATCTGGCACACCCAAAACTAAGATGTCAATATTTTTAATAATGGTTGATATTATAAGCTCCATTTTACTTGGCATATATATGAAGTAAATAAAGAGTGGAAATTTTTGGCAACATTTGTTAATGTCAATTTTGTGATGAAAACATTCACTCACATAATAAAATCTTATTTATATTTTCTTTTTTTAAGCATTTTACCCCAAGCAAGGTGTGAGTGCCACTAAGATGCAAGGGGTTACAGAGAGAAGCAAGAGTAAAGAGATGTGATAGAGGAAAGGATGTAGAGAAGGATGCAGAATTAGATCAAGCCATCAGAAGATGTCACTTGACATTGCATCTGAATATTTGAAGATTATAGCTATCAAGAAAGCAGATAAGAGGAAGGGAGTTCCACATACAGGAAGTGCGAGACATGAAGATATTGGAGTAGAAAAGACGACTACATTTAACAGTTTTCGACAGTGAAAGGGTGCAACCGAGATGCCAACCTAGTAGCACACTTAAATTCATGCAGTTTGGGAACCAGCAAAAGGTGCTCGTTGAAGCAGTTACCATGAAAGTATTTGTAGAAAAGACAGAGCTAGGTCATGGTACATCTGTGAGAAAGTGACTGTAGACAAGATGCCAGACCAATCACATTGCATATCTGTCTCTGGATTTTGTCAAGGACCTTGAGACAATCAGCAGGGGCTGTAGACCATATATGGCAGCAATATTCCCTGCAAGGAATGGTTGACAAATGGTTGATTTGTAGATTGGTTGATTTATAAATTTGAAGGATGGACTCAGGTGAGAAAAACTTTCACGTGTGACACATAGAAACAACTTTCCTTGTGGTAGATGAAAACTATTGATTTAATGTATTTGTTCCACCTCAGGTCAGCGGACAGTGTGAGACCAAAAAGGTGGAGAGAGGCACTCTCGTGGAGTTGAGCATGAGACATTCTAATGGGAGGTAGGGTGGGGTTCTCTGTGGTGGGGGGGGGGGGTAAAAGAGAGCAGTTTGGGTTTTGAGTCATTAAAGTTTACCAGCCATTTCTTGCCCCAGTCGACCACAGATTTGGATGTCCTTTTCAAGACCAACGGTCAGGTTAGTTTTGTCAGTGATGCCGGATTTGCTATTGAGGCAGGAGTAAATAGTAGTGTCATCTGCATAGATGCCTATTTGGGAACTGATGACATGAGAAATCGTTAATGAAAATCAGAAACAGT
The DNA here is from genome assembly GCA_964036315.1 of Acanthosepion esculentum. Taxonomy (NCBI): domain Eukaryota; kingdom Metazoa; phylum Mollusca; class Cephalopoda; order Sepiida; family Sepiidae; genus Acanthosepion; species Acanthosepion esculentum. The sequence goes on along the minus strand of OZ038475.1, from coordinate 1,558,380 downwards.
GTAGGCCCCAGAATAGAGCCTTGGGGAACTCCTTTTGGGACAAGCTTCATTGCACAGTTTGACAGGAATGATTGTATTAAGCTAAATAATCATCCTGTAATACCATATCCCTGAAGCTTACAAAGAAGGCCAGCATGCCAAACCCTATCAAACTCTTTAGAGATATCTAGAGCCACAGCTTGAGCTTCTCCATTATTGTGAAGTGCTTGGTAAATATATTTAGTTATGGCCATGAGCACATCACAGTGGTAGATCAGGCAAAGTGGAAGCCATAATGCTTGTCAGAGAGCAGAACATGAGATATAAGGTGCTTAACCCCTTCAGCGTTGATTAAAGATTTGAAGACTTTACTGAAGAGAAAAATATTAAATAGCTCTGCACTTTCAATTGTTTGTACTGTATATTGAAAACATTTTCAAAATATAAATATTTCCCAGGCAAGATCTACCTTGTTTATAAATGTTTTATTGTGTATATATATATATATATATATATATATATATATATATATATATATATATATGTATGTATATGTTTATTTATAACTAGTCATAGTTTTGCAGATTGTGTGAAACTAAGTAGAGATAAGTAAATATTTCATCATTATTATTATTATTAATGCTCTCTCCTTCAATATTGAGCACTTTAATTACAAAGGTAGCTTGTTTACAAACATTATTTTCCACAATCATATCTTGGTCAATATTTTTGTGGGGAGTGAATATATATATATATATATATATATATATATGCACACACACACTGCATTGGAGATTTACTATAGGAAAATGGATCCAAAAGCATTTGCTGAAGCACTAGAAGTGTTAAAAAAACTCACCACTAAGAATGTCAGAACTGTTGGAATGCAACTCCAAAAAAAGTATGTTGTAACAAAGCCAGAAATGGCTCAGCTACACCAAACTATCAAACAAACTGGTGACAATCAAAACAACAAACTGAGACAAAAACTCAACAACCTATGCAGGAAATATGTTGGAATATCCTAATATAATAGAAGTCTATCAGATATAAATGTTTCCAATACAGAATGTGAAGCCTTCAGCTCTGGTTTAAAATTTGCCACCAGAAACCACAAAGGAGACATTGTAAGCAATATAATTTTTAAAAAAAACATAAGCAAAACGACTCCGAATTCACCAATGGTTTCATTCAAAGCATAATTACTGGTACTATAGAAATCAACAGTAAAAATACATTATCCCTAAGACACCTAAATGTACTAAAGAACCTAACAAGAAATAAGGAAATCCACATAACTCCCTCTGACAAGGGAGGAGGGATTGTGATCATGAACAAGAATATATATACAGAAAAAATTAATTCATTACTCAATGTTAGCAAAACAATATATATATATGTATAGGTGGCCACTCATATTTAAGGATACCCATCTACTAGCATGGCTAGCCTATCCCTATTGCAGATGCTTGCTCAGGTGCATTTGTGTTTATTCAACACTCATAGAACACCCCTGTGGTTTATAGTGCAACTATGCCAAGCAGACCTTAGTTACAGTTTCTGGGAAAGAATGTTATCTAGCATGATCAACAATTTGAACAAGGCCAGCACGCTCAAGCCCTCAGTCATGATGACTTGTGACTTTGTGCTAGCACAGCTATCAATGGCTATTGAGATATATATATAATGTAAATCTATTTAAACTCAGTGGGGGAAAAACCTAGATAGCACAATTTTCAAACCAATTGGCATCTGAGGAAAAATTTGGAAAATAAAAAGAAAGAACCAGAAACCTCTGAACAGGGTGAAAGAAATCATCCAGTACCTTAAATTTCTGGTACAAAGAAAAAAATACCCAGTGAGTAATAAGTTAAAATGAAGAGTGCTCAATACAATAAGTAGAGCAATGGTAAAATAAATAAATTCTAATGAGCCAGGTACTACCTACTTAGGTTTCACCACATGGGATCATCAGGGTGAACTGGCTATATATATATATATATAAGTTAATGGTCAGAGTTGAATTAGACCAGGGAACAGTAGTATTAAAAAGTGCTCAATACCTATGAGAAAAAATAAGTAAAAACAGAAATAACATGGAGCTTTTAAGTTTAAAAATCAGATGTACAATTAAAATGCGCGAACACAGTTTTGACCTAACGGTATCTTCAGGCGATATTTTTAAATGACCACTTTAATGTTTTATTTCAAAAAACCACAAAGAACACGTAACTATCTTTCAAAAAAATAATAACAGGTGTATGATGATTGAAAGACAGGTCATTGGGTGTAATGGGAAGGGAAGTGGAAAAAGAGGTGAAAGAAAGAATGGAAAGGTTCAGGAATGTAAGTGTATTGTAAATGTATACAGTAAAGAGGGAAAGCAAATATGTAACTTAATTGTGATGGAGGGCAACAGTGGGTTTTTTTATTTTAGACTTTTTTTTAACTGGCTTCATATTCACTTAATAAAAATTGTTTTATATGAGAGTAAGGGCTTAACATTTCTGATTTTTGCTTTAAATGATTTTTGGAGTCCAGGAATGTCATAATTGATAATTTCTCTTATTGGCATAGTTTGCAAATATGGCTATAATTCTTATATATTTTTACCTTTTATAAAAGCATTTGCAAACTATGCTGTTAAATAAAATGATTTTATACTCCATCATTTTTCATTTTTGCTTTTTAAGTCAACAGGATCAGATACTTAAGAAATGCACACAACCCAAAAACAAAAGAGTTACAGTTAGGCTATAACACATAAAATTTATACACTGAATGCTGGATACGAGATTTGATGAGAAAATTCACCAAGTTAATCTGTAAAATAATTCCTTCTTGAGGTCATTGAATACTTTAAAAGTACAAAGGTCAGGAATTTTATTTTAAATCTAATGGTTTATTTTACAAAAAAATAATTGTAATAATGGCAGTGATTCTCCCTGCCCAAAGAATAATTAAAATACCGTCCTAACATGTTCATTATACACACACACTAATATATATCTATATATATATATATATATGTATGTATGTATGTATGTGCTTGTGTGTGGTAAAACATTATGATCAGTAAAATGTGGCAAGAGTGACAGTTACTGTCTCATCTCAACTATGCTTCTTAAAATGAAATGTTTCTAAACAAACTAGCATCAAATATTTCATTTTGATGTGCTGAATGCCACAGTTATGAGCAAAGATATATGAGTCATTTCAATAGAGATTAAAATGTAATAAGCCAGAAGACTAGGGTCAAACATTCCTGAAACAGGTTAACTTGCAGGATGTCTAATTTCAGTTATGAATATCTAGTGGCATTGACCTGTGTTGGAAAAAATACACCAACCATCAAAAAGATTAGGTAACCAAGACTTTGAAATGTAAGAAGTGAATAGAGGCTTTGCTGTCAAGTAGGAGTCAATAGAAATATTAATCTGACAGAAATTGCAAATAGCTTTAATCAAAGTGAGGAAAGAGTGTGTCACAACACTCTTTACATCTATCCTAACTGCATAAGTTGCAGGTCCTTCAGAGCACACACATAGTAACCAATGTCAGTTTTCAAAAACATCTTCAATGAGCACATGACCATCAGAAGTGGACATTGTATCAATGGATGGTTTCTTGGTCCAATGAGTTTCACATTTTCTGGAATAAGATAAACTGCAAGATACATGTGCATTATTATTCTGGTGAAGGTAGTGACATGGTTTGGGCAACATTCTGCTAGAAAACACTGGGTCAAGTCATTTATATGAAAGCTACTTTGTCCTATACCACTCCATACCACAATATCAATTAAGATAATGTGGATACCTATATGATAAGTCTTCTCTTATAGCAGTTTCAATAAAACAATGTAGTCTCTGCCATAGTGCAGGAGTTGTATGCAAATTGTTTAAGAACATCAAAGTTCCACTGTGTTCACCTAGCCACAAAATTCTCCAGATCTCAGTCCAATTTACGGAAAGTAGTGAACTAAAATGTTTCTTCTGCAAGACATTCACGCTGTACATACCTTGCAGAAGTGAAAGGAGCTGCACTGCTGACATCATGGTGCACTAGATACAACAATTCATATTTAGAGTGCATATGTGAGAGAGATATTTTGCACATGTCAAACCAACACCTCTTAATAGACAGGTGATTATGGTGTGTGTATATATATATATATGTATGTATATGGAGATTTTTTCTTCAAGTGAATTTCAAAGACAATATTTAGATTTATTGAACGATATTTGTGCCATTTTGTTTCATTATTTTTTGCCATCTTTAAAATAGTTTCATGTTTCCATCATCCTTCCTCCCATAACTTGGCATCTTTTGGCTGATTAACTTATCTAAGTGGTTTCTTCAGAGAATTAAAGTTCTTCCCACTAAGAGAAGTTGACAGGGATCAAAATAAAGGGTAATCTGAAGGTGTGTGTGTATATATATATAGCAGGCATACTAGGAGATTTCCGTGAAACTGTAACAATTTCTGCCAAGTGTGAAAATAGTTGTGAGGTTTGGCATTGTCCTGATGAAAGACAATCCACTTCTGATTGGCCATTTTTCATCGACTGCTGCCTTTAATTGGTTCAATTGCCTGAATTCAATGTCTGGTTTTGTAGGAGGAACTTGTAATAGACAATGCCCTTCCAATCCTCCCAAATAGCATCACCTTCTTCAAATAAAGACCAGCTTTTGGACTGATTCATTTCATTTTCTGCAGGACCTTGCCTCTGATCATTCCCTTAAAAGATCAAAATCTTTTTTTTGTTGTTTGAGAAAAGAATCACAGGTTGAAATGTAGATCATCAAATTTAAATCATGGGACATCCAAACATTGTAGCAATTTGCTTATTCAGTGCTCATATGAGATATTAGTTATTGCAGACCTACTGAACCACTTACAAACATTACTCTCAGCTATGGCACCATCTCCATAAAAGGCACAGTCTGTTTTTGCTATCTGTACAGAATTTTCCTTTTTATAAAAAAAGAACAAAGAAATTATGAAAATGCATTTCATTTTCCTGTATTTTTACATTTAACCTTAGAATATTTCAAATTCACAACCCACACACTAATCATATTAAAAACATATTGAAATATCACTTTTTCCGTATATACCAATATATTTCAGTCAAGTGTGAAACAAAATCATGTGTTAAAATGTGCTTCCATTTCAAAATGCTACAGATATTTGTTCCAACTCAATATTTATATTGAAATTATACTGCAAATATAATGGTCATATGGAATATTTCTTCTCAATATTAAAAAATGCAGACCTGCAGTTTGTGCATTGGACAATTGCTACCTACTAAGATATCTATTTAGTTTTGCTTTAAAAAATTGAAAAAATAAAAGCTTAAAGACATTTTAAGGAAAAATATGCAAGTGCACGCACACGCGCACACACACACACCTGCATATACAAGTAGATATTTGTACCTTTTAGGTATTTTAGAGTTCACAACACCTATAAATGTTTAGGTTAGAAAGATTGAAAGGTAAAATTTTGTAATATTTGATGATAGAGGGCCTATTCCATTAACATTGGAATTTCTAGCATTTAATAGTTCCTGAAAATGGCGGACTAGGTTCTTGATAAAAAAAAAAAAAAACTCTTATTACAGCTCAAAAATTCCCATGTAAATAGACATTTTTTTTTTTTCATATACAATTGAGGATGAAATCTTACCATAATTTTTTTACATATAATTCTAATATGTATATATACAGAAGCTTGTTATATATATGTGTGTGTGTGTGTGTATATATATATATATATATATATATATATATACTGACAAAGATATCATGTGTTTGCACTTTGGTAAATCTTACTCAATAATGATCAGTTTAAAGACCATTGGGAAATAAAGCAACTGATATCAAAAAAGAAAATGAGTAATTTCTTGTTACGTCTCATATATATATATATATATATATATATATTTTTTTTTTTTTTTACTTTTACACTTAAATTTACTTCTTTTCCTGCCCTCTTGCCTTATCTTTCACACCAGACATGCTTTTAGGACTTCAGGAACAGAAAGGAATTTAAAACGGTGTACTCACACAAATTACCAGAAAAAAAAAATTCTATTTTTTCTTTTAAGAAGCAATTAATAACTTGCAATTCCTCTTTTAGTTCTGTTTGTCCTCAAATAAAAACACGCATTCGATTTTGTTTTTATTGATGTTTTCAGTTCTTCCATTGACCAAAGTTTGACTCACCCCCTCCCCCCACTGTCAAAATAAAATACTTAAAAGACAATAGAAATGGTCAGAGATGAATGGAAAGGATCTCTTATTTTCTTTTTTTTATTATTTAAAAGTTTTATTTATGTTAAAAACTTTTTTTTCTTACCTCTGCAAAATTATGGAGGGTTCATGTTTTCCTTATTTAACTGCACTATCTAAGGATTCTTTTTTTTTCCATTTTTAAGGACACAAAAATATAAAAATAAATTGATATCAATGCTACAAAAAAAAAAAAAAAAAAGAAAAATAATTCAGAAACACAGAGAAGATAGGGAAGATAAAAAACTCAGTTCTTTCATAGAAGCTAAAATAAGTCTAAAAAGCATTTCCATCATTGTCTTCACACTTCTCTTTTACATACAATCATGCCCAGAAATATGAAAAAATATTCAGATGAGTAGATTTCATTCCTAGATCATTTTGGTCAATAAGTGACTGAAATCTCCTGAAGATACTGAAAGGTTGAAACCAGGGTAGCGGAATTGGTTGATTTCCTAATTTTCTATACTTAATATACTTCATCATTTATATATAATATATATATATATATATATATATATATATAACAAGTGCACATATCAGACATACATATATGCACTCAGTACAGACATATCAAACTTGCCTGACTTCAAGAAAAAAAACTGAAAAATTAATTATACCTCTAATTACCACTTTTTATATATATATAAAGAAATATAGTCTTAAGATGTGCTATATTTATGGGATAAAGTGCTCAATATCAGAGATAGAGCATGTGTAAATATAAAAGTGAACATAGATGAAGTCATCACCAAGTGGTGACAGTCTGTTTCCTGCTTAAATGCAATTGTCAGGGCATGTGCACATGGCCTGACAGTAGCATTTAAGCAGGAAACAGACTGTTGCAGCTGAGTGTTGACTTCAATGTTCACCACTTATATATATATATATATATATATATATATATATATATATATGAGAGAGAGAGAGATTTAAGAGAGGAAGAATATGAGGTGACTAGAAACAAAGCTACAGAAAACCATTAATACGTTTTTCACAAAATTACTTTAATGTATAATATTGTTTCTCCTAATAATAGTCAAATATATCAGATTTTATTATGAAAATCAATTTCTTTCCAATAAATTTGCTATTAACTGTCCAATGTTGGTAAAATATTCAGGATATTTCTATTTATATAATAAATATTCCAAGGGAATTTGATTTCATCATATCTGGTTTTATTAGAAAAAATAACTTATTCAGCAATATGTGATATTATGCAACTCTAAGGCTGTTTATTATATTGTGTGTGTTATATATATATATATATATATAGTGTATTTGGGTAGCAATCCCTCTTTTATACAAGTTTTATTAAAGATGACTAACAAAGTACTGCAATTAAGCTTTGTATTTAAATTTGTGTTCATATAAGTGTTTTCTTTGTGTTTCAAAATTGTCTAAATGTTCTGCATATCTGAGTGCTTTCAGCTAATATTTTAACCATTATCAAGGATGATTTTTATTTAATAATAACTGAATGTATGTTTTTTTTTTATGTATGCATCTAGAGTTATAGCAAAGTTTTATTTTCCAAATACGGTCAGCACATTGTGGCCATGTTCATAGCTGATACTATTGAGTGTTGGCTTTTTCTTTTTTATTATTATTATCTTTTTTTTTTTACATGTAAATGAGGTTGTTGTATTTTCTACAATTATGTTGTTGATGGGGTTTGGTAGTTAAATAGATCATAACTGAGCTATAGTCAGAGATGAGTACAGTGAGTCTTTTTGATAGGCAGGTAGTGGTATGTTCAATATAATTATTCAAGTGTTTGTTTTGATCAAAACACAGTTCCTTAAGGGATATGTGAATTCATAAATAATATTGTTTCTCTATAATTTAGATCTTGCAGGTATGTTGTTATTGCTTATGATAAGGTTACCTGTTTTAAATTTTTTATAATAGATAATTAATTTAATTTTCTTGCTCTGGTCAACTGGGGTTGTGTATTTCTTTAGAATATTTCTAAGAAAATTCATCTTGCTTATAGTTAATGCATATTTGGCTTTTATAGAATATGTTAAGGTTATTGTTTTTATCTATATGTATCACTATTAGATCAGGTTATCAATGAGGTAGTTCGGAAAACATGTTAACTACCATCTAATTCACATAATTGAGTTCTTTAAGGAAAAGGGAGCCAAGAGCATGAATTCTTGTGTGCTCTCAAGAGAAAACTTTTTATAATGCCTATTTTATATGTAAGAGGTCATTCACTCAGAAAATTAAAATGGCAAGAGTTTCTACTAATGGGGATTTTGTATAAAGAAATATTCAATATGTTACTATTGAATTCTATAAGCACATATAAAAAAAAAAGTTTTTTTTTTTTTTTTTTTACTAAGTTCATTCGTGCACATGTAGTTACATCAATGTAAATAAATGTACTCCAATGAAATCCTAAGGGATGAAACACATCACATGAAAACTTTTTTCACTTTGTCATACATATATATATATATAGTATTGACAAAGTGTGAAAAAGTGTGAAAAATTTTTCATGTGATATATTTCATTCTTTAAGACTTCATCAGAATAATTGATATAACAACACATGAGCCTGAAGTAGATTGGTCGCTGAAATTTTAAACTTTTAAATTTAATTTTTTATGTGTTTGGGTATATTCTCTAGCCACTTCCATTTGACAATTTTTATAAACAAAAATTAGGATTACCAATGGGTTCACTCCTAAGTGGAGTTTTAGCATGTATTTTCTTAGAATTTCTTGAATTTGGTCCTTTACAAAATAGTTTACCTCAACAAGAAACATATTCCTGATGTATTGATGACACTATTAATATATCCCTGCATAACTACATTACCTTACCTTGTAGATGAATTAAACAAAGTTTAATATATAAAATTAACTTACAAAATGGACACAAATAATACTTTACCTTACCTAAATATATTACACAATACTAACAATGACCTAAAACTAAGAGCCCATCACAAATTAACTAATAAAAATGATCTCCTAAATTTCATATTTTCACCATGACAACAAAATAAAATCCGGGATAATTATCAGATTCTATTTAAGAGCATTCAGAATTATATAGCCTTCAATATTTTCATGTGATTAAGAGAAATACATTGAAAATACTTATAAGCTCCTCCAATACCTGAATTATTTCATATTAAATGAGAAGTAAAAGGCTTATAGAATATTTAACAATAGAAAAACTTACCTTCCTAACAAACTAAACAAATCAAATTCTATTATTCTAGCCACCAATTCTATTACAACTGAAAAGAATTTATCTAAATTCAATATAAAATTTGTTACTTCTTCTAAAACAATAAAAGATATAATTAATACAAGACAAGACAAAATAATAAGAAGCTAAAATTTGAAGAGGGAACTTTCTCTATCATCTGTAATAATTGCCACAAGGAATACATCAAAGAAACCTCAAGGAATTTAAATAAACGATTATATGAACACAAAAGGAATCTTTTACAAGACATGCTCATTGCTTACTATAAGGAATTTAAATATCGTTTTGATTTTAAAAAATTGATACTTTAATTAAAAAAATAAAACAATTCATTAAGAAAAAAGTGTATAGAAAGTGCTTTAATTTGTTAAATCATCCACAATAAATTATCACAATCTGGGACTTAATAACAAACCTAAATGAAAATGGTCAGACAATATACCCAAATATATTTTTTTTTTTTTAAAATAATAATAATTTAGTTTAAAATTTTAGCTTCTCTCCCTCATGCATGTGTAATTACATCAACGTAAAACTCACTTTAGTCCGATGAAATCCTAAAGTACAAAATACATCACACAAAACAATTTTTCCACTTCATTAATTTTCCTAACATTGTTCTGGTATATAAAAATTTAGATATCCTTTTCTCCCATATAAGACGATGTTTATTGATGTTTATCTTTTAATTTCAGATATATAAAAAATTACCCTGGGTTGTAAGAATAATATAATCCAAAAAGAGAAACCAGATATTGTGAAGTCATAGAATGATGAGAATGCATTACTAAAAACTGGAAAAATTACATAATCAGAGAACAATTAGAAAAGAAACGGAAAACACTGTCAAGATTGGAATAAAAAAACAAAACACAAGAAACATATCAGTTGGGCAAAGTATTCTATGAAAACTGATTTATCAACAGTAATTTTTAATGAGGAATACAGAACTACATTGGCTGGAGTAGACGCATTAGTGCCTTCATGAAAATAACCAACACAGCTGAGAAGACAACAGGTGAAAACTGTTTTCATATTATAGACATTAAAATTAAAGTTTCCTATGAGATTTTGAAAAGATAAACATCTGTAAAGAAAATTCTAAAGAAATGTTCTTGGACAAAAAACGTCATCTGTTTCCTTGAAGTCTGTTCTTTTATTGACCTCTCTCCATAATAATGGTTTTTCTCAGATTCTTTCAATCATTGTGTCTTAGTGGTTTTATCCTCTTGTTTGGGGTGAAATGATTAGAAGAAAATGATTTTTTTGGGGTTGCATACCACACAACCAAGAAGCTTTAATCTAGATTGTATATTCAAGCAAAACAATGCTGACTATTGCCAACAAAGGTGTCACAAACTCTAAATTAATCCAATAGCTCATCGTCTTTCCAGATATGTTTTCAACAAGAAAAAAAAATTGTAGTTCATTTTATTAAAAGAGATGAATATAAGAATGGAAAAGAACATCTGCTGCAATTAAATCAAAATATTAGAAAAGTTAAAATCAATGAACTCAAGTAGTTGATAGAAACATGCAAAATAGTCCATTCAGGTCCCAGGATATCATTTTCATCAAATATTAGTTTCTGTAACTGATATCTTTTGGGATTGATTAATAAAACCAAGCACCTCCAAAAAAAGTTATTATCAATGATAATTTTAGCAAAAATTCACTCAATATACTGATATATATATATATATATATATATATATATATATATTTGTTAAATATAACAGACAACAAATGTCTTATGTCTTATCATGAGCCATTCTAAGCTTCATACAGTTGTTTTAATTTCGGGAGATAATAAAGACAACTGTCCAACATTTGAATATTTTTTATTATGCTGTTCCTCGATCTAAGCTTTCAGCTCACATGAGCCATCATCAGAGTGGTTATATGGACATTTCAACAAAGATATTCACCATCAAAGATGACATCCTAATATGTTTACATAGAAGTTGCTATGTGACAATAATGGTCACAGAATAGCAGAGACAGGTCGTAAATTCATGATGCAGTTCCATGACATCATACCATGAGAGAGAATGAAATGTTAACAACAGAATCATGTGTCTTAATGCAATGTAATGGGTTTTGACTAGTTTGGAATGTAATTTTGTTGATTGTGGGTCACTTTGTTTTAATGTAGATGGCCTCCAATATCTGAAAGTTCTTTTTAACTGTGTCTATGTGTGAGTATTATTGTGTTATCTAATATCTCTCTAATATTATGTATATGGCTATGTTTTTCTAAGAAATGTTGTTTAAGAGAACTAAGATCAGAAAGGTACCAGGTAAGTCTACGGGAGAGCATGGTTGCAGTTAAACCAATATATGTAGTGGGTTTATTATTAGTATCAGAGATACAGTCTCTGAATGGGCATGTAAATTGATACACTTCATTGTTTTTTTTTTGTAGAGGATTTAGCTGTGTGGTTGTAGGGTTATTAGAGCCTATAAGATCAATTGTTTTAATTTTTTATATATTGAGCCCACCTAGTTTATTATTATTAATGGGTTTAACATTTCTACCTATTATGTTTTTGAGTGTTGTTTCATCATGTTTGTAATTATTATGCCTTTGGTTACAATAGTATCAGTTAATAGCATTATGTTTGATGTACACCATTATGGTTACAATATTATTATTATTAATATTATCAATTTTGTTAGAAGTTTATTGAGATACATTTTAATTTGTTGATCAATGATGGAAATAGGGAATCCATTATTAACAAGAATTTGTTTAATGTTATGTAATTCTTTATAGAATATGGTTTTCAAAGAAGATATTGTCTGTGTGCGCTTTATATAAAGCTTAACTTACATCATTGAGGGCATTCATTATTATAATTAAGACACAAGTTAATGCTAGTGGGCTTCCTATACAGAGAAGTAGTAAATTTATGAGTGCTGATAAATACATCAAGAGAATGGAATTTTATTATTAAGTTCTAGTGTAAATTTGAGGATGGAGTGACTTTCAAATTTGCTTTTTAAGTTGCGTAATTTGATCAATACTTTTGAAAATGTCATCTATATATCTTATATATAGGGGGGTTATTAGTGTCATTAAGTATTTTATTTTCTAAATGTGCCATATAATAACTAGAAAAAAACGGGGCCTAAGGGAGATCCCATCGCAATACTATTTGAGTATAAATATTACCTAGAGGGGTCATGAAAAGCTATTTGAGTGGTACATGCTAATATTTTCTTTTTAAATAGTGGGTTTAATATTGATAGGTGGGAGAGAAGTGCGATTATATACATGATGGACAATGATGTCAATCGTTTCATGGATGGGGACATTAATAAATAAATTTTGGACATCCAAAGATGGGATTATTTGCTTGTTTGGTTTTACAGCATGAAGAATTTGTATAAATTCATTTGTGGAGTTAATACAATATTTACATGGGAGGTAGGGAATAATTAATTTCTTAAGGGTTTTTGAAAGGTAATATACTAGTGTAGGGATCTGTGAAATGATAGGTCAGAGGGGATGATCTTTTTTATGGATTTTTACATTTCCATAAAGGTAGCCAGGTTGATATTCACCTATAATCTTTTGAAGTTTATAGGATCCTATTTCAGCATTGTTAGCAGTAATAAGTTTATTGATATGGTTTTTAAGTTGGGAGGTGATATTATTGGTTAACTTTAAAAATTTATTATGATCATCCAAAATGGCCTGTAATTTTGCGTGGTACTCATGTTTGTTTAAAATAATGAAAAGGTTAGTTTTATCAGCTCAACGGATAACAATAATGATGTTATTTTTTAGTTGGGTGGCTGCTTTTATTAAAGGCATGTTTATAATTCCATTCAGATTTTAATGATAATAGTGTTTAATAGATTTGGCCTTAAGTAAATTAAAGCAACTATACAAAGCTTAGAACAACTCATGATCAAACATAATAGACATTTGTCTGTTATATTTAACAGTATATATTTGAATAATGATCTGCTACCCCAATAAACAAAATATATATATATATATATATATATATATAACACAATTTTACTAACATCAGTTGCTTAAATCCAATTTCATTGTGAAAACAGACTTGCATGATCTTTAACTATCTTTACTTATATTTTTTTGTCTTTTAATCATTGTCATTTCATTATGTTATATATATATATATATCTATATCTGTTTTCCTTTGCATAAAAAGTAACCTTTTGATTATAAGTTTTCAGTCAGAGTTCAGTTATATTTTTCCTGTTTATAAATTTGAGCTTTTCATTTTTATTACCTGGAAATTGGTTTGAATTTACAAAAAATACCTTATATTATAAAGAAAATTTCAGTTAATTGAATTGTTGTTTTTTTCTCTTTAAATCATCTGCATTTATGGTCACATTTGAATGAGCATTCACGAGTTCAGGTTTCAAATTTTATCCACGAAAAAAAAACAAAAAAAAAAACAAAAAACGAGTAAGTAAGAGCAAAACCACAAAGGAAAATCTACAAATTTTAATTTGATTTCTCAATAACAGATTTTCATAGGAAAAAATAATCACTGTTTATAACATAATTCTTAAACAAGTTTTTTTTTTCAAATAACTGTTGAGTTATTGGTGGGGCAGTTTGGGGTTGAATGAAGAGAATTTTCTGTTAATGGACATGGCATAAAAAAAAAAATTTGTAAAAAATTTTCTTACAATTTAAAAATAAAAAAAACCTAAATATCTTTTTAATAAAATTGCAATGAAATAAAATAAAATGTTGATAAATTTAACGAGATAAACAAATTTAAGAGATTAAATAAACAATCCTGTTTATATATGTGTGTGTGTGTGTGTGTATATTCATTGTTAATATCATTTAATATTTGAAGGCATTAATGTAATAATCAATCAAATTGCTAAGGCTTTATTGTTTCATCAAGTTTTCATTACCAAATTGTTATCAGAAATGGTAGACATAATCATAGTTTCTGTCTTCAATTATTTTTTTTTATTAATATATTTTAGTTTTCCATATTTATATTAATATTTTTATTTAAATTTATCAGTGTTATTATTTTGCTTTCTTTGGTATTATTAACAGTATTGCATCAAGATACAAATCTTACCATTATTACAAATCTTACCATTATCACTGAAAATAAAGTTTATTTGAAACCTAACATAATCTTTAATATTACTTGTATATTTTTCAGTTTAGATATTTTTTTGTGAATTGTTTGGCAATATTTGTTAACTATGAATTTTATTAGGTCAGTGATTTCTTTTTCCATTCTTTTCAAACTGAACTTGAATTCTTTTAGTCTTTGTACAGACATTAGCTCGAAATTCTTTATTTCTTAGGACAGAGCAATTTTATAACATTTTGTGCTACAGCAAATTTCAATTCTTTCACCACAAAAATAATGACCTTTTATTTTAATTTCTATAAAATTAATTTTTACTTATTCTAAGTAAAGTATTAAGTATTGGTTTTCAAAAAAAAAATTAGATTTATTAAAAGAAAATAGTCTTCAAGTGTCATAGTCTTTTAAACATTAGATACAAGTAACTAGGAAAACTTGTCTTATGAATTGATATACTAATAGACATTGTGATCTGTTAATATCAGTGATATTAGTTTTAATAGCAACAATCATGTTATTAATGATTTTATCACTTGTTATTAGAATTAAGAAAACAAAGTCAAGAGCAAATCATTAAAAAAATAGACAAACTCAATGTATTTTATCTCACTTGGCACATAAATATCAAATGTGGAAATATGACTAGTATTCCATATTTGAGGTAAATTCCCTGATGAACAAAACTCTGGATCAGTTAGATAATCTTAATTGGTAAATGTTATTCTGTTTATGCGAGCATAGACCAAGATTTATAGGTTTTTAAATCTGATCAACATAAGGAAAAGAGAGTTTTAAACATTTGCAAATGGTCATTGACAGAAGAGGTTCAAACAGGAGATTAAATAAAAAATAAGATTGGCTGGATTCAGTTTTGCCATGAAAGCACATATCACCCCCACAACAGTATTTCATTGGTTCTGTGGCCAGTGGGCTATCATGCCACAGAATAACAAAAACACTCACAAATTCAGGTTTTGATATTTTTGAAAATTAGTTCGGATGCAGGAATTTAAAAAAATCCTTATCAAGCTAAAATATCTGTGGCTGGAAGTAATCTTTTTTTTTTTTCTAAAACATTTTCATGCTTTATAATTCAGTTTGGATCAATAAATTCTGTTTGACATTACCTGGACCTTTTAATAGTTCTTTTTTACTTCTTGAAAATTTCATTGAGGAAAATCATCTTGGAATAACTAAAGGTAGTCACAGAAATGTGTCGTATATAATTAATAAAAGAATTGAAGGTTACTTGAATATTTGACATGGACAAAAATTGGTGAAATAAAAACTAATTGCAGAAAGTCTTCACAGTATGTTAATCTGACATTCACTAATAACAAAAGGGAAAATACAATTAAAAAACTTGAACAGTTAAATTTTTATTCGTTTAATAAAGATTAAAATGTTCAACAACAAAATTTGCTCATTTTACAAATGATAAAAAATAAAGCAAATCAAAGAGAGGCTCAAGAAAGTAAAAAAAGATAAACTAAGGTCCCAGGTTTGTAGTGAAAAACAAAAAAACAAAAAAAAGTGGACACTGATCGCAAGGTGACTAGATTAATGATTTGGCAAAACCCATTGGAGAAGCTCTAAAAACCAGCTGAAAGAAAATCTGATTTGTAGACTTATATACTTACCTACCTACATAAAAGATGAGATTCCCAAAAATATGGTTGAAAGAAACTAAAATGGAATGAACAAAACAGAAGTGCACATTAATATTTTGCTTTTGTCAAATGCTGATTGCCTTCAGGTGGAGTTTTCAAGTTATTTTACTTTGATATTTTAAAATAGTCCAATGGGCAGGTTCCTTGTCTACAGAAATATTATTGCTACAAACGTATACAAACACACACATGTGATTGTGTGTGTGTATATATATGACTGATATGATATACCCCCAAAATGTATGTAAGATGGAATATTTGATAAGCAGTTGAATGTTTAAAATATTGTTAATCTGTTGTTAATATATCATGAGAATATTTGATGTTCTTGTGATGTCCTTTTATTGAATGTAAAATTAACAAAAGAATAACATTTTAACCATCCAATTGCTTTTCATACATTTTATGACATAGTTGTAACAGAAATTATTAACAGCCAATCAAAACATTTCTGCCAGTAAATTCTCTGATTTTAACACATTGAAAGGCAAGAAAATTTTTGTAAAGAAAGTGCTCAATATTAAAAATAGAGCAACAATACTTTATAGATAAATAAGAGTTCAAATGACTTATCCTCTAACTTCAAATTATACATTATATATATATATATATATATATATATATATATATATATATATATATATATGGCTCATCTTACCCAAATAAGCTGTGAATCTGGGAAACTTCAAATCTTTTGAACTTTAATTTACATTTGGACTATTTTTTTTCCACTCTTTTTTGCTATTAACACTGAAGATGAGGACATTAGTCCTAATGTAAATAATATCTCTTCATCATAGAAATATATATATTATATACACACACACACACACACACATTCTACATCATGATGTGTTCACTACATACAGATTCTTCTTAAAATGTCATAGAAACAGAATTTTCTGTTATTTTAAACCTGACAAATAAAACACTATAATTTAATTATATCTTACATTATTTTTATTTTGCAGATAATGGATGTCATCTAATTGCAATTTTAATGAAAGCTTAAATATTGCTGTTGTTTTTTGATGGCACAGGTAAACCAGTACTATAATATATAGTTTTTGTATAAATATAGCAAAATGCTACACACACACAATATATATATATATATATATATATATATATATTATATATATATGGTAAATATTAAGAAGAAACATAAAACTGTCATAAAATCAGTAAAAATTTCATTCATCCTCAGACATTATTTACGTCATACCATATAAGAATATTTTAACACATATCTTGCTTTCTCAAATAAAAAAAATGTTCTACCACCATTGAATATTTCTTTCTTTTTACTTATCAAGTTTAACATAAAATTCAATTTCTACCAGGTCACCAAAAGAATCCACACTACATTGAGATAAACAATTTATCTGTCTGTATACTGTACTCTTATGATTATATATATATATATATATATATATATATATATATATGAAGAATAAAAGAAAGTTTGTCTATAATCATTGTAAAAACAGGTCCAGATTTTCAAAAACAGGCAATTCTTTGTTCTGTTAATCAAAACTTGATTACCAACAGATCTTTGCATCTTTTATATTTGAAAATAAGATATTGTACATCTGGATCTAAATTGGAAATAAATTATCCAAGATTCATCAAATAAACATGAACTTCAGATAGTTTATCCACAATTTACATCCTGACATTATATATATATATAATTATATATATATATATATATATATATATATATATATATATATATATATGTAGCACTTACCTATATGTGTGTGGGCGTGTTTGCACTTGCTTGTACAAACATATACAAAAGGTCATGAGCATTATGTTCCATAAAAATTGTTTTGCAGTAGCCAGTGACAACTAGAGTTAAAAAAGAAGCCCTCACACAAACAATGTATTTACAGATTGATGATTAAAAAAAATGGGTACATTTTTAGGAAAAAACTATTAAAATATTATTGTCATACAGTGACAGAGGTCACAAGGTCACCAGGATGGTCAACTTAGAGAAAGAAAATTTTTACAACAAAAAGACAAAGAAATTTTTTTTAAATTAGGATATGACAAAATCATAAGTATAGGTCACCTAGTGAGAGTTAAACTCACTGATCACTCATAATAGTCTGCTTACTAACCATCAATTTACTGCACATATATATAAGTGAATACCAAGGTCAACACCAAGCAGAGACAGTCTGTTCCATGCTTGAACATAATCTTCAAGACATATATATATATATATATATATATATATATATATGAATGAATGAGAGAAACATAGTTTTAAAGTCTGCTATATGGTTAAAGTGCTCAATATCAGGATCGAGCCATAGAGCCTATGTAAATATAACAGTGGACACAGAGGGGCAACAGTCTGTTTCATGCCTAAATGCAATCTACACACCCTGTATGTGGGGTAGTAGCTTGACTGTTTGCCCTGGTCAATGGGGCATTATGGGTAGCAAAGTCAGGTATTTCCTGTTTATTGTGTTATCCTAACAATTATCCTAATGGCTAATGGTTATTCCTGACTTGCTACACATATTGCCCCATTGACCAGATATATAAATAGTTGAGCTACCACTCAACACACATAAAACAGATTGTACCACTCAGTGTACACTCTTTTCATATATATATATATATATATATATATATATATATATATATATATATTCAGTTGTATGGATATGAGTGTGATCCTGGATTTTACACCCAGAATCACAAACTCATACAACTGAATATGTTAGCTTTATCACTGATATTGAGCACTTTCCACTAAGTACTGCACATACAAAATAAAATTTTATATATATATATATATATATATATATATATATATATATGTGTGTGTGTGTGTGTGTGTGTGTGTGTGTGTGTGTGTGTGGATACGTGTGTAAATATGTATGTGTCTGTATTTGTAAATTTAGGTAGGTATATGTATATATATATATCGATTCATGTGTATCGGATCAGATCACATATATATTTGTATATGTATAGGTGTGTGTGTGTGTGTGTATATATATATATATATATATTTACAGAATTATATATGTGGTGTATATGAATATATATAAGATATAGTTGTATGCATATATTATAATATATATGCATATATGCTTGTCTAAATAGATTTAATGTAAAGACAGAAATTTTTTATTACCTTCTAATTTTTGTATTACCTTCTAATCTTACTCCATCTTGAAATAATTTCTAATTAGACTTGAAAAATTAGAAATTTTGCTCATATAGAGATAATTTCAATTTAAATTGATCACTTAGATTTAAATTAAAAAATATTACTTCTTAACCATTATTCACGATATTAAAAATATTAAAATTAAAAATATTTTTTTTTTAAATTTAAACACTTAATTCACTAACGTTAACTGTAAAATTTAAGAAAAAATTTAAATATGTGGAAATATGTATATGTAAATATTTGTGTATTTATATGCTTGTATACCGATGTGTATCAATACATGTGTATGTGGTTATATATGTAAATTGTACATGTATATGAATATATGTGTATGTGTATATACATAAATATGTATGTGGTGTGTGTAGTAAAAACAGTAAATTCATTTTTTTTTTTATTATTACCTTCAAATCTTACTTCATCTTGATTTGAAACCTAAACTTTAAGAAATATTACTCATCTAAAAATAGCTTCAGATTAAATTGATGAATTAGACTAAAAAAGATTTTACTTTAACTGTCATTCACAATATTAAAATATTACTATTAGTAAATTTCTTATTTTTATATTTGTTTATTAATATAATATTCATTTTATATTAAATGCCTAATTTATTTGTGGAGAAGTTAAATATTTAAATTGCTATCAAGCATTAAATCTAGTTTATTTGTGGAGTTTTTAAACATTTAAATTACTATCAAACATAAAGATCTGTGTTTATCTAAATTGCCCAAACATCAAGCTATACCACCCCCCTCCGTCCTTCAAAACCCTACGCCCATCTCTTATCTCTTTACTTCCCCACTTTTTTCCTTTTTCCCATATCATTTCTGGTGAGTTGAACAATTAAATAGGTCAATGTCTGATCCTTAACCCCCCCCCCCAAAATAAATTTTAAAACTCTCCCTTCCCTCTCTAAATCCAACCATGTTTCTCAAACTATCCCTCACCACCCTCTATGTCACCTTATATAAGCTTAATACTGCCCTTCAAAAGTGTACATTTTAAATTCATTTTTTCACCCTTGAAAGTGAAGACTGAAGATCCAGAGAAAAACAAAATCTCTGGTGAAACAAATTATAACTAATGGAACCTTAAAGTGGTCCATTTATTTATAT
This sequence comes from Acanthosepion esculentum, assembly GCA_964036315.1. Lineage (NCBI taxonomy): Eukaryota > Metazoa > Mollusca > Cephalopoda > Sepiida > Sepiidae > Acanthosepion > Acanthosepion esculentum. The sequence goes on along the minus strand of OZ038475.1, from coordinate 1,537,775 downwards.
ATATATATATATATATATATATATATATATATAGAGAGAGAGAGAGAGAGAGAGAGATAGACGTGTGTGACAAATTTAAATCTTGTCTAAAGTTAGTAATTGTAAATTACAATACGTATATCAGTTACAAGCATGAATAATGGAATCAGCAGACCAAGTTCAAATTCTAGCTGAAGACATTGCATTCACTTCTGTTTAATGCCCTTGACAAAGCATAAATTCATTCTATCCCTGACTGAATATGTTAAATGGGAGGAGAGATTGTATTCTTTATTCTTGAAAGGGGCAGCCAATCTTGGAGAAATATTCAAAAACCCTGTCAACATGTCATACGTCACAGAGCAAGTAAGGTCCATTACTCACTCTGACAAACTTAGGTAAAGACTGGGTCTTGTAGTAAAGACAAAAATAAATACCTGATATAAATATAAATACCTGATATAAATATATAATTATGTTTAGCTCTCAATGATGAAAAATCATTTACTTTACACATTTTTCAATATAATCAACATCCTTGTCAATAGACTGAATTCAAAGCTTCTCCATTGATAACATAAATTGAATATTATACAGTGAAAATTTTTGATCAAAATTAATAATTTTGTCAGGCTATAGACTTACCAGTTCATCCTCATGTGTGTTTTTGTGTATTAGAATTAAATAAATTAAAGAAAAAATATTTTTTTATCTATATCCAAACATCTATTGATATCTTTGTAAATGGCACAGGACCTTTTGTGATTCCAAGGCAGACTAAGTGAAATTAAAATAATTAGGAAAACAATAAAATGTTAGCAAATTCTTTCAATTAAAAAAAAAAAAAATCGAAGATTGTTGAGGCTACATTAGAAAATATCCTTTAAAACAAAATCCTGAAGACAAAAACCAAGTGACATTGACTAGAAATCACTGCATAAAAAGAAAAAAGTATTTCTGCAATAAAGCAAATAATATAAAATGCAAGACTTTTTTCAAATAAGAAGCTTTTTGTTATTATTGATTATCATTGAAGCCCTGAGTCAAAGTCAATAGTTGACCCCTAAAAATACATTCACATAATTAGGGAGATTTTCACATGGCTATAGTGATCTTATATATATATATATATAGATAGATAGATAGATAGATATCACACACACATACATATATACACATATACACCTATCTATATATAAATGTAGATATTAGTTATTTACTAAAAGTGCCCAGTTTTGTGGTGTTCATTCTATTTTAACATTGTCCAGTTAATTCCTTCTTTCTTGAGCATAGTAATACCACTGATCCACTCTTTTTTTTCTCCAATTTCAGGTACATTTTCAAATGCTTCTGATTCCCAGGTAAACTTCAACAGCTTTGAAGAAAAAAAAAAAAAAAAAAACATGTGACCATTTCATTCAAGACAAAGTCAATATTTTGTTTTCGTTTTCTCTGATTTTCATTGACTATTGCTTTCCTTTGAGAAAATAAGTCATCATTTCCATTGCAAAGAGAAGATAAGCATATTTCAAATCTTGTTCTTTTATTTCTTTTCTATTCAGTGATGTATTTTCAGGGAAGGACGCAAAGAAAAATGTTAACACGTCAAAGTCGGGAATTAAAAAAAAACAACAAAAAAAAAAAACAATGATTCTCTCAAATACTGAGCAGAAAACTTTTGGTAGTTGCCTTTGTTTTATGGAGAGAAATCTTTATGACTATGTCTCAATAGAGCTGGTGATAGAGTGTCAAGTTAATCATTGTCAGGATGTATATATAAATAATATATACATAATGTAGATACTAGAATAAAGTGCAATGGAAACATTTTTATAGAGTGGGGAGAGAGAGAGAGAGAGAAAGGATAATTACATTTGTATATAAAGAAATCAAGTATAAGGTATATGTGCGCTTTTTGTATATATTTACTTAAAATATTTATTCATATATATATATATATATATATATATATATATATATATAATTAAAATAGTTATATACATCTTACTACAGCATTTTATTATATATATATATATATATATAACAAAACACAATTGTAGCTGGTAAACTCCAACTCTGATAAAGTTGTCAATTAAAAGAGCTCAATTTAATGTAGAGCTGATAAAATGGAAAGAATAAAAAACAAAACCCAACCAAATTAAGTTTCACCCTCAAAAAAGAAGTATTGAATATATTCAATATTGAACCTGGCCTTACAATCCTTCATTTTTGAGGGTAAAACCTAAGTTGCCTCATTTTTATTTTTATTCTTTATTTTATATATGATATATGCCTTTACATGTCTATATATATAGATATATATATATATATGTATGTATGTACAAGTATACACGCGTGTATATATACATATGTATTCATGCACACAAATACATACATATTATATATATATTTATATATATATATATATATATATATACACACACACACACGCATGCATGCACGCACGCACGCACACACACGCATTATTCAATATTTGACAATCTGAATGTTTCACTTCAATTTTTGTCGAAAACCAATATGCAGAATAAATCCTTTAAAAATGCCAAAGAAAATCATTTCAACAAGAAAATATTAATTATTGGAATAATTATAATATTAAAATAAATTTGGTATAGTAATCATCATCATTAATACTTTTAAAAAATAATAATGATCGCAATAACTGAAATAAAATAATTCATCTCAATATCTAATACATAAATGATTAGTAGTATCAAACACAAATACAAACATTGTAAGTTTAGTAATACAAATATTAACTATTAAAAAAAAATAATAATAATACTAGTTATAATTCTATAGGTCTATCAATAAAAAATGTCTTATAAAATCACATTTTGGTGAGAGGAACTTTTTGCCCACATTCACCATTGGCAAATCTTTCAATAATCCCTAACCATTAAACCAGACAAGATATTTATCTCAACGATTGATGATAAAAATTGTTTCAAACAAAATTTTTAATAAGCACATAGTAGAACAATAAAATTAATTTTTTATACTTTGGTTAATTATTGGCAGAAAATAATTATTATTATTTTTATAACATAATTTATAAATGAGCAATTTTAACATTCATTTTTCCAATCCAAAATTGCCCAGCAATTCAAAATAATAATAATAATAATAATAATGTTCTTTAATAAACCTTTTTATTGTTGTTAGTAGTTTTAGTTCTTAATGAGATTTTTTAAAATTCTTCTTTAAAAATTTGCATAATTACAATTAATAATGATTAATTAATACAAAATTTCCCATCTGTGTCACAAATTAGCAACCAAATCTTAGACAAGTCAATAAATCATGAAATTCTTCCAAATAATTGGAGAAATGACATTTAAAAAATACACAGGTTTTTTTTGGAAACAAAATACTATTAAAAAAAAACAAAAAAAGGAAAAATAAAAAAAGAAACAAAAACATAATCTGGGGCAGGGATGAATCTTAACCAACAAATAGTCCATGTTATTGTGCTATTTATTAGTAAATAATATGAAGTTACTATAATATTAGTAGAAAATAGTAGTAGTTGGTACATTGGTAGTAATAGTCTGAAGTGAGTTGCTTAAGATCATTTTTTTTCAGTGTTGATTAGCAAAACGATGATAGCAGATCAGTCATGACTAAAAAAATGTTATTAACCCCCCTGACCCCAACCCACTACAAAAACAGGAAACACAGCATTGCAAAGTCCTTGGTGGGGGAAGGGGAGATTTATACAAGATAAATACTAATAATACGAAAAAGAGGCTGGAATGAGGGTAAAGAAATAGGTGGATGGCCTCTTTTTATAAGGGTGGTTGAAAAAATATTACTAAGTAACCACTTCTTTAGTAAAACAAAATGATTTTGGGGGGTGGGGCAGGGGTTGTTGTTCTATTTTAATCTTTTTTTTTTTTTTTTTTTTTTTTACTTTAAAAAAATCCATGACCAAAAACAGAAATGAAAAATAACATTTTAAACATGGTTATTATCATTATTAATCATCATCATCATCATATAATAATAATAATAATAATATTTTAAGCAGTATTTTTTTCTTTTTGTTTGTTTTCTATTTTTATAATAATATTTTAGGTTATGTTTTTAATATTTGTTAAAAATCAAAAATCCCACAATCATTTTTGGAAAAAGTCTGGTTGTGTTAGGGGAGGGAAGGGGTTAACAACTTATTTCTCGTCATTTAATGAATGTTGCGTCTTTTTTATTGCCTTGTTATGTTCACGTTTTTAATTTTTTTTTTTCATTCTCAAATTCCTTCCACCCCCACACCTGCCAACAATCAAATAATCAATTTTTTGTTTTTAAATTTGAATTTTGTTGTTACATTTTTTTTTTTTTTATGTAATTTTAATCTTAAATTTACTGGAAGTGCAGTCAAGCACACAAGCTGTTTTACTTGAGAAATTATGATTCTGTGCAGACTAAGGTCAACTTTGTGAGTTTCTGGCTTCCCTTGACTTGAAACATTTCTTTCCACAAATTTCTTGAAGAACCTTTATTATGAACAGAACTAAAACTGAACTAAATTCAGATTATATCTAAATGAACAACAAACCTTTTCTAATCTTTCTTCTTTCCAGTATTTGGTGACATTTTTTTTTCTTTGTGTGTGAGTCTGTATGTTTGTAAAAAACTGAGAAGCAGATAAAAATTTAACGGTGGTAGAAAGAGTCAGCCACTCGGAGATTCAGATTGTTGTGGGCATTTTCTGTTCCTTTATTATCATTGGTTTTGGTCTTTCTCTTTCTTACTTATATTTGTCATCATTTTAAATCATTTCTGATGAACAGAAATTTGAAAAAGACATCTAAAAAAAGAAAACAAACCCCATTAATCCAATTTTTAATGCCATCATCCCACTCCCCCCCACACACCCCCAACAACATTTGTTTTTTTTTCTTTTAAATTCAATTTAAATTTAATTTTTCATTCAATTTTTAAAATACTTTTGTTCCTTTTTCCCATTTGGCATATTTTCCATCAATTAAAAAAAAAAAAATGTTAAACAACCCCCACCCTACAATTTCAATATTTTTCAGGACCCCAAAATTCTAGGCTGTACATGTTATGCAAGAAAAGGTACAACCAAGTTCACATCCAGGATAGCCTCACGTAAACAATCACAGATAGAATCACAATTAGACCTGCAGTCATGCACACATATACACGCTTTCTCACCCATAGGATGATACAGAAAAATATACACACACATGTCCACACAACTTAGGAGGACCCCATGGTTAAAATCTGGACACTGGGAGTCCAAATATTATTAATGTCCAACTCAAGCAACCTTTCTCCATTATACAAACAGCAAAGTTGTTGCCGCTGTGTTTAGGGGAGGGAAAAACAGCAACATCTGTGCTACCAAATATGACTGCTCTTCAACAGACTGCAATTCGAGATGTTCATCCCGTATTGTTTTTATTCTCATTCATTATAGCAGCAATGATGGCATCCTGGTCAACATATTCAAATATGTGTGGTGCATTCATTAATATGCCAACAGTGCCACCAAATGTTACAGCCAAAAATATGTACAAGAGGAGCCGATCAAGAACCATAGCAATATATTTCCAGTCGTCGAGAACCTGAAAGAAACAAAAAAATGTATAAAATAATTGTTCATTTTCCATTCAAACAAAGCAAGGGTTAACATTTCACAAATTGTTTTGATTAACAATTTTTTTTTCATGTTTTTAAGATGAAGTTCATCACTGGAGAGTTTGACAAAAGAATACATAAGCCAAGCCATAATGTGGCTTAATAAAAAAAAAAAAAAAAAATCCAACACAAAAATCCCTTAAAAAAAATATGCCTCAAAAAGTAACAACAGAGACATGTGCCCTGATCTACTTTGGGGATTTAGGAATTTGTTTCAATTTGAGTACAAATGAGAATATTAATTCAAAGAACTTGAAAAATGATGATGATCATCATCATCATGTTTGCTTAGAATTTGAGACAATATTTTGAAAAAAAAAAAAAAATTTCAAAATAATTTGGTAATAGATTTAAATTTCTTTCAGGACCAGCTGTCAATCAAAACCCAGTCTCTGTAATCACTTGTTTAAATGGACTCTCTTCAGAGATACAAAAACAATTTTCTCACTCATTATTAATATTGCAGCTGGACATTTTGAAACAGATCTATAGATAAGTACTAGTCCAATTCACCTGACAGAAATCTAAATGTCTATTAATCTCTCATCCTTGAAAGACCTGTTGGTTATTTAGTAATAATCTCTGAAAGAGATAAATAAATATTGGTAGGGTTAAACAAAAATACTAATTAATATTCATCTAAGGAAAACCTACTCTGTTAAAAGATGACCATTGATATTTTTGTTTTTGTGTGACATATTTACAATCAATTATTAAGTACACTTAAGGCAGTGGAGAACTTGGAGAGGGGAATTAACAGGAGATAACGGATAAGTGACATCTATTAAACATGGCACGTGGAACTAGAACAGTCTACACCAGCTAGTGAAATAAAGGGTTCAGTTCTACATTCCAGCCAACTGAAAAAGGCCGGAGCATACAATGGCTGAAACGGTGTAATAAATATGATGATAAAGATGAGGACAATAATCCGAATAATGTAAATAGTGTACATAATATAGAAATAGAGACACAATTATTAAGTATTAATTAAAATTCTAAGAAAACAGGAATTCCAAAAAATGAAAAGAATCTGAAAGATGATTAAGATGCTAAGCAATGCATGTGCATGAAATTTTACCAAAACATAAAAATGACTTGAATTTCTTCATCTAACATTTTATACAGAAACATTCCAAATTTATATTCTAATTACACTTCATTGTTGGATGGTAAAAATGTTGGTAGAAGCAAAAGTTTATAACATGGCCTCAAAAAAACAACATTTATCTCAAATGTTTCTTATGTCACTAACTTTTCAAAACAAATTTCTTGTAATTTTATTCATAAAATTCAAGTTATTGATACCATCTTAGGAATTTTTATTAAGAGATAATCAGAAAAGTGCTATTGAATTAGAATTCGACAAAATTGTGAATGTGGTAAGATTTTGGAGCCACCCATGTTAAGAAATTGTTCAACTTATGTTTGATGACATTGGGTTGGAAATCTTAACATTTTATCTACAAGATTCCCAGAAAATAAATTTCTCATTCTGTTTGTTGAAAATTCAAGGCCAACAATAATGAGCCACTAAGGCAATAGCAATTTGATTATTGGGACAGGCTTTTGAACTATTGTTCTTTTGCAAGCAACCCACATCTCTATTGTTATAAAGGCGTGTATATTTTTTATATACATTCTTGTATACCAAAATACACACCCAAGCATGACCCAAAGGAATTTAGAATCTGAATAATATAACCACTGAAGTAAACATTTAATCTGTAAAATCCTTTACAGATTGTGGCACAGTATTGACTGACTTGCGTTTAAGCACACATACACATTTTCACACAAGTTGGTTATATACATATTCTAAGGTAGGCACACACATCAGGTGTTCTAACAGAATCAGTTTTTACTGTTTGCATTTTATGAGCTTTACACATGCTAGTATGTTGGTTGATTAGTAATACACCATTGAGTTTTGAGGCATAATCCATGGACAGGATTCCTCCAACAAACCATCTGTGTGTTTAATATTATGACTTACAAGCTTTACACACCCATGAAATACATATTCTTGTAATTTCTGTACCCTCAAAATGAACACATTTTTCAAAAGTAATAGAATTTTTTTTATGGAAATCATTGAAAAGTAAAATTTTAATTGTTGGCAGTCAGCTTGATTAGTTAATATTCTAAATTTTTCTAGTATATCTAAAAACATAAAATTGAAATGAATAAAAGTGTACAGATTTCAAAAATAAATTATTAATATTTTCTTTCATAAAAAATGCTGGAACTAAAAAACTTAGGCACCTTACTTAACAAAAGACATTCTGGAATTATTAGGGTCAAGAGCTTTACAAACGACTATTCTTCTTGGGTCAGGCTAGGGGTGAAGCCTCTGCTACTGGTCCCATGTAACCCAGTAAAACCTGCTGCATAAGATCTTTAGTCTTGGAAAGCAACCCATCTAGGGGAAGGAAAACCCTGATCCTAAATCTCTACTGCCTTGTCGGATACTTAGTCATAGGAAAGGCTTCAGAAGTTAACTCTGAGGAAGTATCTAGTGTTAGAGCAGTTCATTGCCGATTTCAGCCTCGTTCTGGCAGCTCCTGTGACAGCATTGGTGCCAAACTGTAATGTCCCTGCTGTACCTTTGAAACCATCAGCATCATGAAGATGGAGGACATGCTGCATGGGCAACATCTTGTCCTCCATACCATCCTGTCCATACTTGATCCTATCTAACTCCTAACACTGGAGAGGTAGTTAACCCAGACATCAAACTGGAGAGAACACTCCAGCTTTGCCATCTGTGTTGACACAAAACAAGGAGTAGCAGTCTACTAGTTCTAAGTGATGACATCTTACAGGCACAACTGAGAATTCTGCACCAAGCAAAAGGAAACAAAAAAAAAAAAAAGAGACCAGCACTAAAACTGGGAACTTGGAATTTCTGGACCATGTTGATGGGCCATAAAGAGCACCTCAGAGACATTGGTGATGCCAGGAACACAGCCATTATGAATAATGTGCTCAAGAGACTAAACGTGGATATAGCCACCCTTCAGGAAACTCATCTGGCTGAAGAATTCTACTGGCAGGGGAAGAGCTCAGATAAGCCCTGGGAACACGGAGTTGGCTATGCTGTGAAGAACACCTTGCTGAAGAAGGTAGAATCAGGCAGCAAAAGCTCAGCATGACTCCTCACTCTTCACCTCTTCACCATTAAAGGTGCCTTTACTCTCATCAGTGTGTATGCATCCACCTTAACTGCCTCACCTAAAGCAAAGGAAGAGTTCTAGAAGAACCTCGCAACAACAATTGAAAACATCCCCGGGACAGAGCAATTAATCATCCTGTGAAATTTCAATGCCAGAGTCAGCACTGATCATAACTCCTGGCCATTCTGCCTTGGACCATGTTGGTGTGGGAAAAATGAATGAAAATGGTCAACAGCTGCTCGTTTTACACTTTCCACAACCTGTGCATCCCTAACTTATACTTCCAAACAAAACCCAACACACAGTTTCCTGGTAGCATCTCTGCTCAAAGCATTGGAACCTGATCAGGATCAGGTGCATCTTACTCAGGAACATACTACTCACCTATTCCTACCAAAGTGCAGATTGTGATACAGACCATTCTTTGGTGTGCTGCAGGACCAGGATGCAGCTGAAGAAATTCCACCATGCCAGACAGCAAGGAAAGGCCCACATTGACACTAGCAAGATGCCCAAGATAGAACTAATGGTGCAGTTTGGTACTACCTTGAAAAGGAACTTGCCATCTTGCAGTCTAGAGTGTCAGAAACACAGAAATGGGAAGAATTGTGACGCACCATCTATTGCAGAACCATGACCACATTTGGGGAAAAAAAACTCTAAATTTCATGACTGGTTTGAAGCAAAGTCCTTTGAGATGATGCCTATCATTGCAGCCAAATGTGCCACAATCACTTAACACAAGAAGACACCTAACAAAAAAAATGTTCAGACTCTTAGAACTGCAAGGAGCAATGTTCAACAGATGGTTCGATGCTGCACCAATGAGTACTGGATCCAGCTCAGTGAAGACATCCAGACTGCTGCCATGATGAGAATGTACAATGGTATCAAGAGGGCACTTGGACCAGCCCAGACTAAGGGAAACTAAGTAAACTGGGAAAGTAATCCTTGACAAGAGCCAACAGATGGAGAGATGAGTGGAACATTATTCTGACCTTTACTCAAATCAGAGCACCATGTCTTCATCAGCCCTTGATGCCATCAAATGCTTGCCAATCATGGATATACTGGATGCCGAGTCAACATTGGGTGAGCTCAGCAGGGCCATTGACAGTCTGGCTGCAGGAAAGGCACCAGGTAGTGATAGAATACCACCGATCTGATCAAGTATTGCAATACAGCCCTACTACTTCCATTGCATGAAGTCTTCTGCCAATGTTTCCAGATAAGATGACAGGCTGTTTAATCTCACACATCTCAAGTCCAAAACAAAAGTACTGGAGGCTCTGATCAAAGGCATGCTGTTTGTGGATGATGCTGCAGTCACAACCCACACACAAGAGGAGCTCCAGATGAATCACTTCTCTGAGGCCCGTGGGGACTTTGGGCTGACTATCAGCCTGAAAAAAATGAATGTCCTGGGACAGGATGTAGATGTTCCACCAATCATCACCTTTGATGACTATGAGCTGGAAGTTGTGAACCAGTTTCTCTAACTTCACATGATTGTGAGAGAAATCCAAGCTCTCTGTCAAGACAAAGATGGCAGTCTACAATTCTTGCGTCATAAGCACACCTCTCTATGGGAGGAAACATGGACGACATATGTCAAACAGGAGAAGAGACTGAACACTTTTCACTTGGGCTTGGAAGGACAAAGTTCATCGTATGGAGGATGGCCAAATTCCCAAAGACATCTTCTACAGGGAATGTGTAAATGGCAGAAGATACACCAGGTGCCCTCAGTTATGCTACAGAGATGTCTGCAAGAGGAACATGAAGGCCTTTGAGATCAACCGTGACCACTGAAATGACTTTGCTGCTGACCATTCTGGGTGGAGAAGCACCCTGACTAAAACACTAATGACAGGAGAGGAGAAACTGTACAATGCAACAGAAGACAAGTAGACCTACAGAAAAGAATGCTGCAGCATAGACAACACACAAACAATTCACAGGTGTGACAGAAGCTGCCACTAGTTTATTGGCCTGTTCAGTCACAAACAGCAATGTACCAGAGGGGCAAGATTGGTATGATCAAATCCATGGTCATTGATGACCGGCAGAGGCCTTATATATTCTTCTGACCTGAAACTAAAAATTTAGGCATCTTACTTAGCTGTTGTGGAGTAAATAACACACCTCCAGTGACACGAATGAACTAAGGCAAGATACTGTATATAAATCTCCAAGTGAATCTGGGTAGTTCATTGGAGTCAGTCAGGAGAATTTATAACAGATGTCACAGTGAGCTGCGAAAGGAAGACAGAATATAACCACAAGGAGTGAATAATAACAGTGGCGACTAGAATGAAATAACTCATATGAGTAGGAAAAACAAAAACTACATTTTTTTTTTCTTTACTTCAGCACACATGATGACAGTGACAACACAAAATTAGAACGACACTGATTTAATTTTTCCTCTTTGGTGTGTGTAAAAAAGAAAAAAAGAGGAAGAAAAATAAATTAATTCTTCAAATATGGAAGAATTATTTGCTCAAGTGGTAAAAATACAACAATAGCAGTTGTTGGAACTGCAGCAACAACAACAAAATTTAATTGAAATAATATCGAAGAAAATGGAAAATTCTCCAAGTTCTTTCACTCTTGATGTGATGGTAACTGCCATAATTGAATTCAGATGATGGAATTACTTTTTCTGCTTATTTTAAAAGATAAAAGCAAATTTATAAATAAATGCAGTGACTGGGAAGATGAGAAAAAACAAGACTTATGTTGAGAAAGTTAGCACCGGTAGAACATGGAAAATACTGTAATTTTGTATTGCCAAAAAAAACAGGAGAGATTTGCTTTGAAGAAACAGTAAATATTCTGACTAAAAGTTTTAGCAAGAAAGGCTTGTTATTCAATACTCATTGGAAGTGTATGAATCTGACAAAAAAAGAAGACAAAGATTTTGTTACATATGCTGGAATCATTAACAAGGAGCATGAAAGATTCAAATTAAACAAACTAACTCCAAATATGTTTAAAGTGTTAATTTTTTGTTCAAGGGTTAACAGCGAAAAAAAGATGCAGAAATATGTGCGAGAATTCTAACAAAACCTGAACAGAATCAAAAATTAACACTATCAGAAATATTGGATGAATGTCAGAGAATCCTAAATCTGAGATGAGATATCAAAAAATTTAAGAAAAAGACAGTGAATGCATATAAGCTAAAGGAAAATGAGGGAAAAGAAAAATTAAGATGTTTCAGATATGGAAGGTTACATCTTGGAGTTGTCTGTCCTTTTAAGAATTCAAAGTGTTACAAGTGTGGAAATATTAGGACATAAAAAGTCATACTGTATAACTAAAGCGAGTAAAAGTTCAACAGAAAATATTTTGTACAGTGTTGCGACAGAATAAATAATTACAGTAAACCAAAGAAAATTTGTGTGTGTGAAAATTAATAATGTGGATGTAAAAATGCAACTAGACACTGCTAGTGATATGACAATAATCAACAAAGTCATATGGAAAGCAAACAGAAAACCTATATTAAAAAGAACTTCAAAATTGCACATGGTGTATCAGGTAAGAAATTATTTTTTTATTGGTGAAATGACTTGTAACATCTCATTCCATAACAAATGTGTTAAAAAATGCTGCAAACTTATTCAGTACTGACTGGATGGAATTATTTGAGCTGTGAGATTTACCAATAAATATTTATTACAATAATGTATATGGACAAGCAACCATTTAAAAAAAAAATAAAGGAAGAATTGAAAAAAATGTATTCCAGATATTCTGTCAGTTGAGTTGGGTCGGTGTTACAAAGTCAAAGCAAAATTTCAAGTGAAAAAAGGGTTGACACTAGTGTTTAAATAGAAACGGAATGTACCATTTGCAGCATTGGATGAAGTCAATGAAGAATTAGACAGACTTGAAAAAATAGGTGTATTTGAAAAGACTGACCATTCAAAATGCTCAGCACCAGCAGTGGATGTAAAAAAAAAAAAAAAACATAAAATTTGTGCATATGCTGATTTTTTGAAAGGGTTAAAACAAATGTTTAGAATCCCATAACTACCAATTACAAAGTCCAGAGGAAATGTTTGTGAATTTAAATGGTGGTATCATTTTTTTCAAAGCTGAATCTTTCTGAAGCATATTTGCAAATACAGGTTGAAGAAGATTGTTCAGAGTAAATAACTATAAATACACACAAGGGATCGTACAAGTTCAACGGACTTCTTTTTGGGATAAAAAAGTGGCTCCAGCTATATTTCAACAAACTCTGGACACTATGCTTGAAGACTGTGATTTCACAGTTGCTTATCTGGATAATATATTAATTAAAAGTGTATCTAAGGAACAACATATCGGGCATGTGTAAAGAGTTTTTGAAAAAATTCAAGAGTATGGGTTCAAACTCAGTGAGGAAATGTGCAAATCAAATTTATTTTCCTAATATTTAGAATTTGAGAGCTCCACTGAACAATTTGCTTAAAAAATGCATAAAGTAGAACTGGACTGATAACTGTCAAAGGGCTTCAGACTTATCATTAGTGCACTACGATCCAAAAGCAGAAATCATATTGGGTTCAGATATTAGTCATTATGGTATAGGAGCAGTAATTCTGCATAAAAATATGATGACGGTAACATGAATGTCATCACACGTTTTGCGTTCACTACGACTGGCAGGAAAAATAGTCAAATCGAAAAAGAGGCATTAGCAATAATATTGTCAGTTAAAAAAATTTCACAAATTTATACACAAGAGTTTTCACTTTCAGACAGACCATCAACCTCTATTATTAATTTATGGTTAAAAAAGTAATTCCTTTGCATCCAGAAAATAGATTACAACACTGGGGTGCCATCTTATTAAATTATGATTTCAGGATGGAATACCAACCGGACAAAAAATTAGGACGTGATGATGGTTTATCAAAATTGATACAAAAAATACTGAAACATTTGAGGACACTGTTATTGCAGCATTAAAAGAGTGAAATAGAAATTTAAAAATATATTTTACACAAAATGTAGTACGCAAACTACAAGTTACCCAGGAAGAAATAAAACTAAAAGCAAACAAGACAAAAAGAAAGTAAGAAAGATGATTTTTATAACACAATCCAGACTTGAATGCTTATTCACTATGTGACAGATGTTTGCACAAAGAGTAGTAATACATACCATATTACAATAGTGGATATTATATGAATTTCATAGTGGACATCAGGGAATTTCAAGGATGAAATCTCTTATGAGTATAGAGGGTGCGATAGCTAAATTGTCACCATTTCATATTTTTAATTTTATGCATGTTCATTGTTTAGTAGAATTAGTTGGTCATAATCTCCAAGAAAAAAAAAGCACTATAACACAATTCACTCCACTAGAAATTTGGAAATAGCCTGCTTTACTCCTTGGCATTCATGCCAGATCCTCTAATACAAACCTTTCAGAGTGTTTGGGTGTCAATCTGAGCACATTGCATAAGATTTGGAAAGAGATGGATGATATATCCAGTCAACATCTTAGGTGTTTTAAGTGATCACTAGTGATGGAGATGTTATGCCTCCATTCATCTTCCAACAGGGCCTCAGAATCAACATGGAAGCCTATATAAAGTGACTTGAGGAGGTAGTGCTGACCTGGATCAAGAGGCTGGCTGCTGGAAGACCATATATCTGACAACAGGACTCTGCACCAAACCACATAAGCAGCAGAACCCAATCATGACAGTCAGACAATTTCTGCGACCACATCACCCCTTACATCTGGCCACATAACTCCCCAGACTGCAACTGCATTGATTATTATATGTGGGGCACAGTTGAGCAACAGACCAACAAAACTCCTTGCAACATCAAAGATGAACTGAAGGCAAGGATTATGGCAGCATTCACCAACTTCAACAAGGAGACCATCCAGAAGAGTTGCAGGAGATTCTGAAGTCGTCTGTAGGTGTTGGTAGAAGCCAATGGTGATTTTATTCAATAAATTTAAAATGAGATGTCGGTGATATTTTCATTTTTGTGTAATTTAGACAACAATTTATCCATCGCACCCTTCATACTTGACCAAAATGGATCAAAACACTGAAAATGTAGTAAAAGTCCAGAGGTTGTGTGCTCCAGCAGTAAAATCACCTATCACAAAAGTACAACATTGGACAAAGACGGATATTCCATGGTAAAGACCGCACATAGATTTTGCAGGTCCAATATATAGATCATATTATCGTGTGGTAGTGGATAGTTTTACTAAGTGCAAAAACCAATTTCTATGGTTACGGTGATTTTTTTTTTTTTTTTTTTTACACAAACTGTTTGCAAGATATAGCATTCCAGACGCCATTGTCTCAGATAACATTACACAATTCACTGCTTACGAATTTAAAGAATTTTGTAAAATGTTCCCAATTGAACAAATTACTACCCTAGCATATAAGCCAACATCAAACAGACAAGCTGAACGATTTGTGGGTACTTTTAAGAGATCTTTGTGAAGAGCATGTAATAAAAATGTGAACAAAAAAGCACTACAAAAATTCTTGAGAGTATACTGCGGATAACGCCAAATCCCAATACACTGTCAGGCATGTTGCCGGCAGAACTGATGTTTGCAAGAAAAATTAAATCATGTTTGACAAGTTGTTACCAGGTTAAAAAAGAACAACAATGGATAACAAAAAGGATGCAAAATTTTTCATAATTGGTGAAAAAATGTTTTTCAGAATATAGAAAAATGGAAAAGAAATGTGAGAAGACGATGAAATTAGGTCAGGAATTGGAAAAATAATGGTAAAAAGAGAAAATGGGAATACAGAAGGAATTAGAATCAGTTAAAGAAATGGTTTACTGAAGAAAGGCTTGCAAGAAAGGAAGAAACTATGCAAGTAGTGTATGATATTTTTGATGTACGAACACTCTGAGAAATACAAATTTCAATACAGAAAGTGGGGGGGGGGAATACAAATAAAAAAAAATCTCAAAAGTGGAGGTGCTGTAGAGTATATAACACTCCCCACCTCTCTGTGAGACAAATGAACAAAAGGTAAAATGCCTTAAATAAAAACTCTGAGTCAGGATCGACAGTTGGAGTCTCAGTAAAGAAGAATTTTTAACAGACATCACGGTGAGTAGACAAAGCAAGACAGAATATTATAACCGCTAGGCGTGATTTATAACATTAACAAAAGACAGTCGGAAATTATTAGGGTCAAGAGTTTTACAAGTGACTTTTCTTCTGGCTGTAACTCATCATTAGAAATAATGAGAGTTCCAAATTTGGTTCTCAAATTTATTGCAATGCATTAAAATTAAAAAATAAATGCTTTTTGTGGATGAGATTGTTGCTCTATAAAAGAGTTTTAAAATTCTCTTAGTTTGTGTTATCCAAATATTCTTTTACCACTTTCCTTCTGTTAATGTAGACAAAACCAAAATATTCTCTAAAACTAGATGTTCCTAAAAATTATATCAAAAATTTGTAGTCACATGAATGAAGCTCTGAATCAAACCCGTACAAAGTCATGATTTTATCCATGGAATTTGGTATTCCAAACCATACTAGACTTGAAAGAGAAAAATTGATATTTTTACAAAAACCAAATGTCTTGTATGATATTTACACTATCATATTTAGCCGTTTAGACTGACCTTTTGCAAAACCAAATTTATAAATATTTTGTTATATTAATGATTTCACAAAATTTCAATAAGTTTTACTTCTTAGATCCAATGTGCTTTTAAATACAAAGCAAACTTTTTACAGGTGAGACAAAAATGAGATTATTTGCAAAAATTAACAACTGGTATTAACAAATGTTTTCTTGAAGTTTACATAATGGCCAAAAGTGTTAATATCTATTCTATGTTAAAGATAGAATTCTCTACAGGTATGAGGAAGGGTAAACATTCATCAATAATGTCTCAAGTCAAAATGTACTTTCACTTTTTATGGTTGTTTCGGCACATACTCATCAATTGTGCACAATAGTCTAGTGGTTTCATAAATTTCAGTGTAGTACAAGAATCAGATTAGGCTGCCTATACCAGTGATTACCTGGTCCTCAAAGTTAAGCAACATTGCCTGATTAGTAATTAGATGAGTGAGTGATTGGAAATACCAAATGCTGTAAGCAGTAGCTTTTAGTGCTATGCTATTTATTAATGGTTAACAAGCTTATATATTAGACCATTATTACCCTATTGGGTACGATCCTCAATAAGTGGCCTTGTCACAGACTTGGCTTAGTAAATATCTTGAGAATTCTGATGGTTATCAAGTTCATCCCCAAAGACCAGTCTTCACTGAGTGCTCCACACTTGTGACCTTATGTTAAACTAGGTTTAATAAATACAATGTTATGAAATGCTATACAGTATCTGAGGTTTTATTCTGGTTTTCAGTTAAGTCCATCAACCACAAAGCTATTCCGTTGTTCATATTTGCTTTAATATGGCCTAAAAGCAGCTTGTCCAACGTGTAATTATTCCCTTCATAGTTCAACTCTAATTGTTCTCTTTGAGAATAATTCTCTGTTGAGAAAAAAATTTAGAGTTACATGCCCAGCATTTGCATCTAGAGTTGCATAGAAACATTTAAGAAAAATTTAATTAAATTTTTGAGTATGAAATATTGCCAACATTTAATTAAAACAATCTGAATTCATTTACATCCAAAAAGAAACATTTTCTTCCCTCCATTTATAGACATTCAATCATATTCTGCTCAGTGTTTATTTATTTGTTCAATATTTGGATGTTAGCATATTAATATGATTATTTTTGACAACATAGTCCTTTCACTTTCAATTCATGAAATAATCAGGTCTTACAAATCAAAATATATTTTATGTTTTAATAACTTATTCATTTTTGTCTTCGGCAAACTGCTTAAATTAGGGAACTGATTTCAAAATTTAGAGAAATTATTTATACAAAATAGGATCAGTTAAGCTGTAAAAGTAATAAAATCAATGTTTTTTTTAAACCAATACAAGCATTATTTACATTATTTGGACTATTGTCCATCTTTGTCGCCATATTTATTACGTTTCAGCCATTGTACGCTTCGGCCTTCTTCAGGTGGTTGGAATGTCGAACTGAACTCCTTTATTTCACTCACTGAGGCAGACTGTTGTAGCCCCACGTGCCATGTCTAATGGATATCAGTTATCTCCTGTTAATTCACCTCACCAAGTTCTCCACTGCCTTAACTGAGTATTGAACTCACACTCTTTGGGTCCTATCACTGGATCTAACTAATGCCTTTATCCACTGTGCCATGTGTCCTTGGCATGTGGAACTAGAACAGTCTCCCAGTGAGTGAAATAAGGGTTCAATTCGACATTCCAACCACCTGAAGAAGGCCGGAGCGTACAACAACCAAAACATTGTAATAAATGTACATAACACCTTACCTCAGAAATATAGACCAATACAAATAGTAACTCTAAGTAATAAATTGGATAACTAACTTTAAATATTTTTACATTAATATTTTTTATAGGTGAGTAAAAAAAATAATTCAAATTATCAGAAAATAAAATTTTGTCCAATCAAAAAAATGAATACAATGTGATTTGTGATGTTTGTCAAAATTGAACATCATGCCAGTAAGTTTGAATCTCCATGAAAAAGGATGTACACTGACAAACCCTAGCACACTGAAGTGAGTGACGACTTGAGGCATGAAACCAGTCATATGTGACACATGAAAAAGTAGTTAAGAGGTCATTTGTTAATCATAATTCTTCCCTGCTTGCGACCAAGAAAAACACAGTAGATTGACACTGATCTATTTCTAAGATGACTACTACCCCTAGCACAGTCTGATGAGCCGAAACAGAGATTTCACTAGACTGCTACTAATATTCACCTTATTAACAAACATTTTGCTACACTGAACACCAAAAGGAACCATTCATCACTCTAAAGCAAATAAATAAAAATATATATATATATATATATCTTATACACCCTTGTTCTAGTTCATTTCTGTAGTTCCAATAAAAGAACCCATCCTACAACTAACCACAGATTTATTCGAACTCAAAGGAGGAAAATCATTGCTATAAATTTACCAAATGATAAATTATAACCATTAATGTGGAAAACAATGACTCTGAAAATTCTCTCATGACCAAATGAAGTATTTAAATAAATGAGTATACACTATAAAAAATTTAGCTGAATTTTTTTATTAAGTGAAACTAAAAAATATATATTTAGAATCAATTCAATTTTACACTAATAAGGTAAGAAACAAATCATGTAATCTGACACTAAGTAAATACTAAATGAATTTAATCTGACACTAAGTAAGTATTAAATGAATTTAATCTGACACAAAGTACTAAACACTTATTTACATGCAGACTAATATCCTTAACTTTGTTGATATTATCACATTTCTATCATTGTGCCCTCCAGCCTTCATCAGGTGCTTGTCAATTGAGGTACCCTTCTGGGAGCTTTGAACTGAACTATTTATTTAATCTTTGAGGTTAGATCATTTCTTGTTCTACTGA
Organism: Acanthosepion esculentum; assembly: GCA_964036315.1. Classification (NCBI taxonomy): domain Eukaryota; kingdom Metazoa; phylum Mollusca; class Cephalopoda; order Sepiida; family Sepiidae; genus Acanthosepion; species Acanthosepion esculentum. The sequence goes on along the minus strand of OZ038475.1, from coordinate 1,518,425 downwards.
CAAATGCTTACAAATATCTCATTTAGTTCTTATTTAGTTCTGTTTACTTATTGCTTGTCCTGTTTCCATTAAGTTCAAATACACATTGTGCAATCCAGGAATTGAACTCACAATTACTAACAAGTATCAACAGCACTCATCAGCAGGCAGGTTAGGTTAAGGGCTCCAAGTTCTCCACTCAGGATTGTCCCATCAGTGCATTAAAGCATTGGTTTATGAATTTGGTAACATAGTAACTGTGAGTTCAATCCCTGGACTAGACAGTATGTAATTGGATTCAGTTGAAATGGAGCACGCAGTAACTGAGCAGTACTAAATAAGAACAAGACAAGATATCCCTAGACATGGGCAGCAGAATGAGAACAATCTACCACCATAGATTGAATAAAGGGTTCAGTTTGAAGTTACCTAACATTATCTGGATGGATAAGCACCTAATGAAATGTTGTGATATCAAAAAAGAGATGAGAACAAATATTCTGCATGGAAATCATGAAAACAGAAAAATCCTGTGCAAATTGAAAATGTAAACATAAGAATTTGATTGAAGAATCAGTTACTGCCTCTCAGATATTTTGGAAGAATGGATAAAAAGAATCACTTAATGAAGCTGAATAGTATATATTTTTGCCTCTTGCAAAGAATTGCAAAGATTAATTCCAAGGGAAAGCTTTTTTTTACTTATCTATGTTGACTTTTAGTCACATTTCTAGTTGTTATACCAAAAACATGAAAATTTACACGTCATATTCATTGCCTCTGCTTATTTAAGTTCAAACTTTCGCTATTTTGGGATTGCACTCACCTAATTTGGTCATAGACAACATTCCTTCTTTTATGCACTTGTGTTCTTTCAGAATATAGTTGGTCATAGCTTCTTATCTGTTGCTCTAAGCAAGGTTTGTCTTTTTTCATCTCTCCCAGCTCGTTATGCATGTAGTAGAATTGTTCTAAACAATTCATATTGCTTATCAGTAAGCTTTAATATACTTGGTGAGCTCCCAACAAGGTGAGATATGGCACAAGGCCAGTTTTTAATGTGGGGGCTTTCCAAGCACATACACTCAAGCAAAAATTACCTGTAGACCCTGCTTACACAGGGTTGGGTGGCTGTCTACTTTTCCCCAGACAAGACTCTGCTGTGGGTATATCTTCATCTGAGCTCCTCTCCATCCAAAAGCAGAGTGTCCAACAAGCTGAACTTTAATATATTCTGCATATCAGCCGAGTTCTCCTGAATATATGAGTTCAGGACAGATCCATTAATGGGGGAGATGAATCATACAACAATTCAGGTTATTTGCCATTTCCTTCTACTACTTTTGCTTTCATTACGTCATGTGAGTGTCAAATTCTCCAAGCCCTCTTTTCTCATAGAATATATAAACATCAGAATAAACGATAGCATAACCTGACTCTTAAAAAATAATTCTAGATGATCTGAAATATTTATCAATATTTCCTGGTCATACAGTTCTGAACACAATATAATGAAAATCTAAGCTAAAAGAAATTTGATTGGCAAATGAATTCTGTTCAAAGCATCCAAGATAACAATTAGCAAAGCAAAAGAGATGGACAGCTTACGAAAATATCTTATGAAAAATAATCTAATTCTATGGTCAATCAGATTGTTTCAAAGATAATGTGAATTAATGAGCACAGGTCAGTATGTATGCATCATGATACAATGATCAACTGTGGCATTGAAACATAATATGGTATCATAGGACTTAAAACAATTAAGATAGGCAGGGATTTTTATGAATCAAAATCATGAGAAATTCAGGGTCAAACAGTAAAGCAAAAAGGAACAAACACAGATTTTATTCTGTCCTGATATCAAATGTGATTTGCTTAGGGGAGCAAAATCACTCATCACACAGGCAAAAACATGCGCTGATGACAAGTGAAAGGAATGAACAATTCAGAAGCAGAATTAATAAAAGAGATTAAATCTAAAGAAAATTAAAATTGCAGAAGTAAATTTCAAAATGATTACAAAGGAGAAAATAGATATTGAATATTGATTTACCAGAAATATCAGGATCAGAACCAATACAAAAATACCTGAATCATCTCAGAATTCAGCAGCAACCTAAATATGGTCACAAAAGTAATAAATAGATAAGAAATCGACCCCACTGAGAATGCATAAGAAATTTCGTATATGAACCTGACCAACTTCAGCCAAAATAGTATACATAGGATAGAGGGATGTCTGATACGGAGGGGGATAGAGGGATGTCTATTACGGAGGGGGACATAGGATAGAGGGATGTCTGATATGGAGGGGGACATAGGATAGATGGATGTCTGATATGGAGAGACACACGATAGAGGGATGTCTGATACGGAGGGGGATAGAGGGATGTCTGATACGGAGGGGGATAGAGGGATGTCTGATACGGAGGGGGACATAGGATAGATGGATGTCTGATATGGAGAGACACATGAAAGAGGGATGTCTGATATGTAGAGGGACACACAATAGAGGGATGTATGATATGTAGAGGGATGTATGTTCAATAAAAATTTAAAAAAAAACAAAAAACACCACAATTGAAAAAAAAATTGGATTTCTCTTGAAAATATGCCAATGAAACATCTGTTGATTTAAGTGGTATATAAAGCAAGATTTTTCGATATGAATAAATCTTGACATTCCTTAAAAGAATCGCCGATATCCATATCCAGAACAATTTATAATAGGAAACATGTCCAACTGTATCTTAAGAAAGACCATAGAATGTCTAACAAAAAATAATAATAATTTCAACAATGATGCAGATATTAAATGTGAACGACTAATGTCAGAATTTTATACAGAAATATAATAATAAATTAATATTATCTATGTAAACTAATTGCAAAACACTAATTGCCTAAAGGCAATTTGGAAATCAATTTTAAACCAATAGAAAGATTAAAGTTACTTAATTCAAGAATTATTCAGTTAACTCTAAATAAAAAGTAACATTTTTCTGTAAGTCATTTTTGTATTTTTATAAATATTTGATTCATCAACCAATTTTCTTAGAAAAAAGGTACAATTCAAAGGAAAAAATAAATAAATGATTGAACAAAAAGAAAAAAGTTTAGAAAAAAAATAATGAAAAAAAACCCAAAATGATTGAGAAAACCAAAGAAAAGAAAAAAAAGATGGTTAAAAAATTGAAACATTGGAAAATGGTAGGAAGAAAAGAAAATGGTAGAAAGAAAAGAAAATGGTAGGAAAAACAAAACTCACAGTTTCATATTCATCCTCATTTTTTAAATGCTGTGTGATAAACTTGACGGCTTCCGAAGCTCGAATGATGTGTGGTGACACAGTGAAGTGGTCAGCCCCATCAGGTTCCCGTCTCAGATACTCCGTGGAGGTGGACTTAGGGTTGAGCTTACAATTTGGATGGTGGATTTCATGAAGCTCCAGTAAGTCCGCCCGCCTCGCGGCAGCTGAATAATAACGTGGTTGTTCAGGATTTGCCACTTCTTCCACTTGGGGTGGGGTCTTGGACTTCTTCTGCCAGCGTTCATCATGGTCTGGCCTTTCCATAAACAAAAATTTTGGAAGATAGTAAAGAAAGACTACGCGTACCCAGTTTGGCATTTTGTGCGTGCGTGGTGTTCTATAATTCCTATTAATGATAATAACTGTCAAGACAATGGCAAAGATGTTCATAATGAAGGTGAATAAAAGATACTTAGCTATAAGGGGTATCGTCAACGATGGGGGTAATATTTTTGAAACCAGCAGTAAAAACACTACCAACGCCAGTAAAATAGAGATGCAGAGTGTCATCTTTTCTCCAGCATCTGCAGGAAGAGCAAACACACATACGCTGACAAATGAGATTAGGACACATGGGATTATCAAGTTGACAGTATAAAACAGAGTTTTTCTTCGCAGGATTAAGGTAAAGACGACCAGCGTTTTCTTGACACCAGTTTCTTTTTCAATCGTGGTCCTTACTTCCCCTGGACAATCGATTATATCCCATGTACCGCTCTTGAGGTAATCTGTAAAATCCAGTTTGTCACCTTGTTGCCAGATGAATGTCAGCTGATCACCACTAAATGTCCATGAGCCAAATTTCATCTCACAGTTTTGCTGGTCAAAGGGGAAGTATTCTACGTCAATAGTGCAAGAGCTTTGGTAAATGGCTGGAGGAATCCATGTAATGTTACTGCCGAAGTCAATGACTGCATTTGGTTTGTATGATACTTCATAATTGCCATCAGCACTGGAAACAGAAAGAATTCAAAACAATTAAAGTCAACACTAGCATTTGAGGAATATAAGTCTGGTTAATAAATATTTCAAATTTATTTTCACATTTTAATTTACAATATTAAGAATATAAGAGACCTGATTTACCCAGCTGCACTGAAGAACTTTCTCAAGCAGAATTTCAGTGCCAGTTTTGCAGGCTGTCACTTAAAGGCTTTACCAAGACATAATTCCATTGGTTTCTGGCATTTTTTTTCTGATTAGCTCATGATTTTTTAGTTTTTCAAAAATCTGATAATGTCTAAGAGGAAAGCAATAAGGATGTAGAATATCAGGAATGTAGAAATCTCAAGTGAGCAGCAGGTGGAAAGCAAATATAGGAATTTGCATTTGAAACATTTCTAATTTTTCAGTTTAGATCTGTGAGGAATGGAAACTTGCATGAATTTACAAGATTTATTTTGAGAAATATTAGCCAAATCATTGGGACCAAGAAATACAGCCTATCTGTTGGAATTAATGCCAAGAAAAATGTGGTAGAGTTCTGAAGAACTTCCTTTTTTATCTTTTTCAATCTTCAGAATATTGTCATGATGTAACTTTAAAGATAAAAATTTAACATCTCAAAAGAACAACAAAGTAAAAAAAATCTACACATCAATCTGAGGCAATCAAAAGGAAGATTCATGAAAATTCATTATTTTTAAGCATTGAAGAATTGTGAAGCTTATCTTTTAAAATGATTTCTAATATTGAATTACCTGCCTCATGTTTTAATTATTTTTTTGTTTAACTAATCTCATATTCTGAACCCTCAGGATGTAATTCAGTGTTTATTATTAACAGTAATAGGAAATAAATCAGCTATGAAATTGAAAATGCTATTCAGTAAGATTTATTTGCATCTAACAAAAGATAAGAATGTTAAAAGAAAAAGTTTCCAGAAATCAAAACCAGAATATTTTTTTCTCGTAGTTTATAGCAGAAAATAAATTCTCATCTAAATTGAAATTTATCCGCAGTTTTACTCAGGGATTTTAAATGAAATTTTCCTTTGACTCCAGGAAAAACAGAAAATTCTATTGATTTACCGACACTATTTTAATATTTTTAATGCATAACTTTACAAAACCAAAAGGAGGCTCATATATGAGTTTTTAAATTTTACATTGGACTTAAGGGCAGGTGTAAAAATGTTTACTAAAATACTAAACTTTAACAATACCCAAACTTTAAACACACACACACAGAGTGAAAGACATTTGTTGATTGGTTGCAGATGACACCGTTTTTAATTTTGGATTTCCTTTGGTTTAAAAAGTTTGATTATAAGTTTTTGTCTGAAGAACATCTTGACTGGAGAATTGCAGGAATTTGAAGATCATTATTGTAGAAAATCTAGATTATATAATACTATAAAACATATTTCAAAGTATTATTCGGAGCATCATCAAGAGAATAAAACCATTTTCATTTCAACATTGTTCTAATATATGTTTGATAATATTATTAATAACAATTACTAATAATACTAATATTACTAAAAATATGATATAATATTAGTAAATATCTAAAAATCTACTCTCCATAAAACATGTAATTAGAAGAAAAGCAAATGAGTTGCTCAAGAAAAATGCTGACCTAGAGTCAGTTTGGTATAACTCTGTATTTCCCCATAACAAGGATGAAATTCATAAAAGTCTTTCAAAACAATTATGATAGCCACTGTGACAAAGGTTTTCTTCTGCATCATTGAATATCAACTTTGAAACAGCTTTGAGCAAAATATTTATAGAATCTTCACAATTAGACATTTTGTCCATCCAGGTTGGTTTTATGCTGCAGCAAATAAATCAAACATATAAAAGTTAAAACATTTTTGTTTTACAGCTGAACATTCTGGTTTCATGAAACATAACTCAAACAAATCACATGCAATTATTTCAACAAATGGACTACATTTTTCCAGATTAAAAAGAATTACAGGATCATACAATGTTGAGAAAGAATATCAAAATGAGTTACTCTTCTTTGGGTTTTTATGATAACCTACATTCTTTGTGCCATGGACTACATTAATGAAAAACGGTTTTCTCCAGCAAGGTGATTCTAACTCAAATCAGCTTTGGAGAAAGGTGAATGTCATAAAGCATTTGTTTTTTGAATTTCCATAATTTTTCAATCAGATAGAGATCCAAACATTTTGGTTTCTTGAAGTAAAGTTCTCACACTTTTTACTTTGTAGCAAAGTGTCTTCACACCCTAAGAAATGAATTCTTCATGAGTAAATCTATATATAAAACAGTGTACATTTAGAAATGAACAATGCATAGTGACTGGCTGTTTATATCTACAAACACTATTTCCAATACTTAGCACTCTTTTCTCATAAATATAACAAATTATAGATATAATGTATATTTAGGCAGCAACTTTTCTTTTAAACATGTTTCATTAAATAGGAGACACAAAATTTGATTTATTTTTTTATTTCATTTTTCAAAAGATTCTTACAATTTCAAAAATGATGCATATTGTCAATTGTTCAAACTGCTTTCAGGCATTTTTTCAACCATTTTCAAGGGAGTTTCTTTAATAGTGTTGTTAATTTCTTTTCATGTCAGATTGTCTAAGACAGTTCTGTGCCGTTTTAATAATAGTAGTAGCATTTATTCAGCAATGGAAACGGTGTGTTGATGACTTCTTAGGATAGAAATACTCTCACTCAGATACCAGTTATAATTTATTACATTGTAATCACGATCCAATTCATCAGAACTACAAATTCAAAAAGCTTTTTGAATTTGTAGGTCTGATGATTTGGATCGTGATTACGATATTATATTCTTACTCTGTCCTGGACATTGAGTTCTACCTGGATTCTATCCTCCTGGGAATTTATGTATGTGTATATATAAATATATATTGACCATTAATATTATCTATATATATATATATATATATATATATATATATATATTAATGTATATTTTAGCAGCAACATTGCTTTCAAAAATCTTTCATTGAATACAGCTGACAACGAAGATTGAATTAATTTTTTAAGTTTTTCCTGCATCCTAACATTTTTCCATAATTTTTATTGAACAGTTGTTGGCATTTTATATTTTTAATTTCACACATGCAAATTGTTTGTTTTTGATTTTGTTGACTGCACATTTTAGTAAGCTCAGTTGGGCAGCATCTATGAAAAAAAAAGAACCAGAAATTACTGCTATGTTCTATCTTTACAAGAGTCAGATCTGACCAAAAATAGAGTATTGCTGCAATATCTGGGCTGATGCTAGCCCTAATCCCTCACTTTCCAGCCTTGAAAGAGTTAAAAGAAAATGATTATGCAACCACTTTGCCTGCAAGTAAAACTTTGCTAGCCTCTTGCTACTCTAGAATAATTTCTATGACACATATCCAGATGAAATACATTTCTTAGTGCCACCATTTCAGACCTTTATGGCTAAAACCCACCATGCCACATACATGGTGACAACTCATCCTAATTATTTTACATCCTAAGACTGATGTTAGTTAGGGATATATTTTTAAATTTTAATTATATTTTTGAAATCAGTTTCATTTCCTTTAGAAATATGAAAAATGAATCCGTATTTTGAAAAAGTTCTTTTAAGCTTGTTGTTTGCTAGTATTTTAAGAGGATTAAATTAAAATTGCTGCTCTTTGTCAGTATGTCTTTTATGCTGAATGTCTCTTGGCATGCTAAATACATAAGTAGGAAGTTCAACTCAAAAAGCTTCTGCAGAACTTTCATTTGTGCGGGGGTCAATCGTTATCCAACCTACATATCATCATAATATATGCACCCACTTTATGTCCTTACAACAATCTCATACAGCAAACCACCACCTTGAGTGGTTCTTGGGCTTTTATATATATATATATATAAAAGTGAACATAGAAGTCAACACTTATAGGCGACAGTCTGTTTCATGCTAGATGCAATTGTTAGGCCTGACGACTGCATCTAGCATGAAACAGACTGTCGCCTCTAAGTGTTGACTTCTATGTTCACTTTTATATTTACACACACTATCTCTGATATTGAGCACTTTATCCCATAAATATAGCACACTTTAAGACTATATTTCTTCATATATATTATATATATATATTATATTATATATGAAATGCTATCAAAATTACTGAAGAAGTATCTTGGAAAGTCAGTTAAAAGTTACAATACTATGAAGTTGTTAGAAATTAAATAAAAATGAATGTTACTTACTTATTGAACAAAACTACATCAGGTGTCCATATATGCTCTGGTCTAATTCGGATACTTTTGATATCTCCATAGTCTTTGACATCCCATTGTAACTGGTAATCATTCCAGTACTAAAAAAATAGATAAAAATTACAAATAGCATCATGATTTTGTTGTTGAATGTTTAAAGGAAAAAACATGTTGAAATAACATTGCGAAATAATTTGTTTAAAGCTAAGTTTTAAACATAAAAACATTATGAAAACGAAAAAAATATGGCAACATTACCAGAATCCACAAACATGGCAACATTACTAGAATCTAAAAATAAGGACCAAATCACTTTTCAAAGTTGTCTACAGTCTTTCCTGAAAGTATTTGTAATGATTGACAATGTTATTTTTTTAAGAAATAAATAAATTTTTTTAAAAAAAGCAGATTTGGCCAAAGGGTTAACAATGTGGAAAATGGCGGAGATAAATTGAATATAAATTTGAGCAGAGGTAGTTAGTGTTTACAATATGCTGTTGGGAAGTATGAATTCTTGTCAAATAATCAGAATGCACCTTACTGGATGCAATGTATAAAATGTTATCTAAATGAAGCAAAAATGAAAATAACACTGACATTTCATTTTAACAGATATCCTGTTGCCGGACATAGGGTCTTCCAGCAGCCACTCTCCGCACTGTCCTCAGATTGATGCCCAAACACTTGGAAATATTTGTATTGGATCTTCTGGTGTGAATGCCAAGAAGTTCAGCATGCTGTTTCCAAATTTCTGGCAGAGTGAATTGTGTCACGATGCTCTTTATCCCAGACAGTTTCCAACTGACCATACTATACTGTGCAGTTGACAAAATCAAAAGCAAACAAAGCACATATGCAAAATCAAAAATATAAAATGGCGACAATTTACCTATCGCACCCTGTATACGCTCTGAGAGAGCACCTGTACTATGTAACCACTGCATTAGTAACAGCCCAGTGAGTAGACAGGCTCATATATAAGTTTCATTTTTAAAAAAATTAACATGCCTGTCAGCTAACAGTTAAAATTTGGCTCCACACAACTTCTGTTTTTTTCAAAACTAGAATCCCTATTGAAAATAAAGCCCTCCAGATGAGATTAAACTAGACTCCCTATTGAAAGTAAAGCCCTCCAGATGAGATTAAACTAGAATCCCTATTGAAAATAAAGGCCCCCCCCAGATGAGATTAAAGCGAATGTAATGAGGCAAATGTGATGGATTTCCTGAAAAGAAAGTCATAGCACACTGTTATGAAAAGCAGAAGAGATAATTAAATTAATATATATGCTCCCAAGGGAAATACTTTGCAGTGGGGTAAGGCACAATTGCCCTAGGTAGGCTATTTTTCTCAGTAAATGCCTAGATACTTTACAGATAAACATTTTCTAATTTTACAATGATTCTTTAAAGTAGTATCTTTCTAGAATTATTTTAAATATAACCTTTTTCTCAATTGTTGAATCTTGAATAAAAAACTGCAAAACTTGAAAAGATTATATATACTTGTGGATAGTACAGGTGGAGATGGGGAAAGAGGCATTAAAACTTCATATCGTAAGTGCTTCAGCTTTATAAAGGCATGGGACACTTAAATATATACTTGTTTTGTTGTTTTCATCTTTGCTTTGAAGACAAAGAAAATATAGAAAAATAAAAATACTTCATCTCCATTTTTCACACAATACAGAAAGGCTGAAAAATATATCAGTCAAAATATATTTTACTAAAAATAGATGAAAATTCTTTGATCTCAAATGAAATTCCAACATCAATAAGATTAGTTTTTTCAATTTTCAAAATCTCCCCTGATCTTCATTAATTCTAATTCACATGTGTTTTAGCCAATCTCTTCTATTTTTATGTTTATGCTTTCGCAGAACTGCACTTAACAGTGCTTTCTTCTTCTTCTTCTTCCAAATATACACAATGAATTGTAGTTTTGGAATTTATTGTGATTCTGTCACAATCTGCATCATCTTTTACCACTGAGCATCCTTTTTATGCTTCATCAAGCTTATCTCTCTAAACATTTTTGGTTAAGATCAAGCTTTCAACATTGTAGAGCAGAGCACACTTTCCACTGTGGATTGATAGAAACTTATTTTCAGATGATTTTGGGGATTTAGTACCCCAGGCTTGCACAATTCTGATTCCCTTGCCCTTTTCACTTGCCCAAACCCAATCACCAAGGTACTTGAAATTGTCTACTTGCTTCAGCTTATTGCATTCTAACATGAACATTTCATCCTTTGACTGATTGTGTGACAGAATCAGTTTTCTTGAAATTTCACATTTTGCCAAAACTTTTGCTTTGAAAGATGAAAATTTCACTGAAAGTCTTTATCTAAAAATCTGCAACAAAATCACAGAAAACAATTGCAAAATCCTAGGAATTTAAATCAAAATTATTCTTTAGTAAATTTTACCCTATGTTCTGTCACAGAGTCAAATAAATAAACAATGTAACATGAAAATATCAACTGGCAATGATTACAAATTAAGAGCCAGCACATTTTCTGGAAAATATCATTTTACACATCACACTTTGCCAGCCAAGTCTTCAAAAGATCAAATCTCATTAGAGCTTTAGTTCATTCCTCAAAATCATTACTTTGATTATTACAACAATCATTTTAGTTTTCTTGCAAGTTCAGTTTGTTCATCCTGTGAAAATATCAAGACCATTCGCACAATTTCTACAGGACTGATTCAGTTTCATAAAGGGAATTTGGATGCTTAAAACTTTCATTGTATTTAACTAAAAGAGCATCATCACTTATGATTGGGTCTGAAACAGATACGCACAGGATAAAATCTACATCTTATCACTAATTTTTTATGATTATTTCAGTGTTGATGATATTACAACAATTTCATCGACAGATATTAGTTTTTCTTTTCTTTGTTTTTATATTTAATTTGTTACACAATTATGAGAAAAAACAACTTAAAAGAAATATTGTTGATTGATATCCCTAAGCGCACTGTTGGGCTACAATGTAACATGGAAAACTGTGAAGGAATGAGATGGCTGCTTGTTATAAAAGATTGTCACAAGCATGATTGACAATCACAACCAGCCTCTCTCACTCTCGGCTGACTAAGTTTCCAGAATTTCTCAACTGCAATTGTCTAAAATGTCATGATTCTTGCAGATCACAGCATGGAAAATAAAATCATCAAATAACTGAACTAAAAATGATTTGGAATGAAGACTAAAAATTAATAACTGGTTGAAGGGTGGGGTCTTCTACCACACCAGGTGTGTTGCATGAATGGAAAAAGAAAATGATGTGAAGATGCTGGATGAGTGGGGTAGTTGATATGAAGGGTGAGTGTGAGGGATTAGGTGCCAGAACAAGTTCTTCACAAGCAGTTTCTTGTTTCTCAACAAGTGAAGAACAGAAGCCAGAGTAACATTAGTTGTTCAGGGAGTGAAGGTGTTGCATACCAAGAATTCCAAGCATGTCTCGACCACTGCAGCGGAGCAGCCGGCAGAACCAACATAGCCATGCCACCCCCACACACAAAACTTCCCAAACCAACTTTTTCTTCCTAGTAATTACCTTCTGTGTAGACTCAGCACTAGCAGAGCGTGAACATCATTAGTGTAGTTTTTGGTGATGAGAGGGGAGGGGTTTAAAACTGATGATGGTAGAAAGAAGCAAGATATTTGGAGTGTCATCACGGCTGGGTGGGGTTAAGAAAAACCAATAGCAGGCTTCAGAATTATCTGATCTACCCTAAAACTTTGCACACACACAAAGGAATGGCATTTACAAGCAAGAGCAGCAAGCAACGACTGGGGAGATGCAATGTATGATGCTGGGCCACACCTTAGTAAGCAGGAAATAGAAGGAATATTTCCAATCTGTAAGAAGCGAGTACAGCAGACTACTAGTTACTAGAAAGAAGAAGAAGGTAGGATAGAAAAAAGAAAAGGATATAATGAAAGGAAGAAAGAGAAGGGAAAGTGAGAGAACTGAGAAGGAAGAGAAATACGCTGAGAATAAGAGAGATGGCAAAGACAGTGAAATAAGCAAAGAAAAGGAAGCTCAAAAAAAAAAGTGAAAAGATACAGAGAAAAAGAAAAGAAAGAAAAAAGGATTTAACAAAATCAAATTCGTTCATTTATTCTCTTAACATAGGCTTTTAATTAATCTAATTTTTCTTTTTTTTTTGCAATGTTTACATTGAAATAGTTTCCATGAATCCATATATTTTTTGTGCTTTTTAGATTTATTGCATATGGGCCGATACATTCTTCAGCTTCTCTGAGACAGTCAGAAAACCAGAAAGATGAAGATGACTTATAATTGCAGACAAGATTCACCATCGAACAATACAAATTCAACAAGATTTAGCAGAAAATTAAAAAGAAATAAAAGATTTTACATGGTTTAATGTTTAATAAGTTATATATTAGATTATTTCTCTTTGTTGATTTTTGGTGGACACTAAGTTTTAATCTGCCGCCAATGCAGCATAGCACGATATCTAGGAAAGGGAAAGAATTGTTTTCTTCCACTTCATATGTAAATTCTGTTGTATGTTTTGTTTATCTACAAGAGCAGGTAAATCAGTATCAGGGGGTTATAGTAATAAAGCATCATCGATATATTAGAAGCATGTTGATATCCGGGAGAGGAGCAGATTCAAGAAATCCTAAGACAATAAACGTCATCACTCCATGAAGAGGCAATCCCACTGGTAATCCAAATTTTTGTTTATAAAAATTATCATTAAATGTGAAATAGCATTGATTGGTAATGAAGCAGCAGATTTTTTATTATTTTAGCTTTTGGTTGGGAAATGTTTATCTTTGATTTTGTTAGATGCTTTTTAAAAAGATTTAAGCATTTTTTAACCAAGACGTTAATATAAAGTGATTTTAAATTTCAACTGGCGATGAGTTTATCAGTCATATTTGCTTATCTTAGTTTTAAAACAAAGTTGCCTGATTTTTTTTTTTATATGTGTTGGACTAATTGTTCCAAGGAGAGGGGGGATAACATTTTTGGTATGGCTTCAGCAAATTTGTGATAGATACTGCCTATTCCTTAAAATAATGGGACATGCTGAGATCCCTGTTTTCTGGGGTTTAGGTAGTTCGTAAAGTTATTCTATTAGTCTATACCAGGATTTATTTTCATTTCTAATTAGTTTTCTAGTTGCTTTGTTAATTTTTTTTGTTTCAGTAATTATTTTAGTTCATTTATTTTTTTTCAAATTTAGTATCGTTTAGTAGTAAACTGATTTTCTTCTTCATCTGAGTTCTTATTCTTTATGACAATCCCACCTCCCTTGTTCAAGGGTCAAATGCAGATTTCCTTAGTTTTTGCTAGGTTCCTTAATGCCTGTAAGTATCTCTGTAGGAATGTATTTTCATAGTTGGCTTCTAATATATATATATATATATATATATATATATATATATATGTGTGTGTGTGTGTGTGTGTGTGTGTGTGTGTGTTTAGGCAGTAACCTTTCTTTTATACATGTTTAAATGAATGTGCAAAAAAGGAAAATCTTATAAATTTTTCATTAGAGTTTTTCTAATGTCTTTACCGTATTCCTTTTTGGGGTGCTAAGAGAGTGTAGTAATTGTGTCGATAATGATTATTCTCACAATCGCTTTCAGACAATTCATTAACTATTTTCAATGGGTTCATTGTTAATATTTTTCAATGTTTGCGTTCAAAGGTGTATTGTGTGGAAGTCGTAGAAATTCTAGCTTGTGTGAGAGAAATGTGGTTGTGAATCCATATTAGGCTGTCTTTTAAAAGGTAAGTATTGCAATTTCTAGTCTGTGATGTAGAAGTTCTTCCCTTGTACTCAGTGACAACTGACTTATTAGCAGTCACTCGACTATGCAAAATAGGGCGTCCATTAATCCTAATCACTAAAAGAGGTTTATGCCCTTTATTGATCTGTGACTTCCCCAAACTATAGAACGAGATCATCTCTCGAGGTGTATATCTGGTTCTTTTTACTGGTGATCTAAGGTCTAGACTCATCTTCATTCTGATCTTCCAACTCCATGTCAAATTCATGCAAACTATCCTCCATGACTTCTTTACTACTAGGTTTGCTTTCTCCAACAGAACTCATACTTTCCTCATTTGACCCTTTTATACAATAAAGTTAGCTTTATCAGGACTTGATTCTCCATCTTTTTTTGTACCACATTTTTTCATTTCTTGAATAGGACATTGTTATAGACAATCTAATTTGTCTTCCCATCAACTATTTATGGTGTCTCTGGATGAGGAAAATGTCTTCAACACCATTTTCCCCATCTGCACTCTTCTTCCTGCAATTCCATTCCATTACGGATGATATAGTGGTGTTTAATAAAGGAGACAACCAATTTGTTTTAACCACAAACACAAAGTTTCATCACATGATTCTGGTGCATTATCAGGCAGCCCATTTCTGGAAAATATTACTCAATGTTTTCTTTACTGTGTCTGCCTTCCTATCCTGAACTCTAACCACTTCAAATAATCCAGAGAATGAGATGACCAAAATTAAAAATAGTCTTATGCCTTTAACATGTACACGATCCATATGAATGTGGACCCATAGCTCTTTTTCTTTACCCTATGAGTGTATCTTTGTTTTGTTTGTTTTTTTTTTAATTTCCTACATTTTGGGCATTTTTGTATATATTTTTCTAAATCATGCAAATATCCAAGCCACCACACTTGCAATTTTAATTGTCTCTCTCTCACCATTATTCCACAATGAACATCACCATGTACACTTTTTATTATGCTTTTTCTTAATCTCTTTGGTTAATCTTCTTTAGTTAACCTGTGCCTTATTTCTTTATAGAGTCTCTCTACCCCAGAACAATCACTCCATTTGTTTCTTTTTATTCTATATGTAATCTTGCTTAATACCAAATCCAGTAAGGTTTCAAACACAAGATGATCTGTTTCAATTCAGTGCAATATTTTATCTTCGGAATTGTCTGATTTTTCTACAGTTCATTTTTGAACAATCATCTTGATAGAGGATCTACATGTGGAATAGTGTTTCCTTTCACATATTCACTGTTGAAGTCTCGAGCCATGAGCTTTATCGTTCGTCTTATAATTCTAGATGTAATTTTAGGTATCTCCTTCCTGGGATTAAAAACAAACACTAGAAGTTTACGGTCCAATTTAAGCAGAAACTTTGTGTCTTATAAAAATTAGAAAGCTCCGTTCTCCATAGCAAATGGTTCTTTTTCAATATTTCAATTGTTAGCCTTGGCTGGCATTAACCTTCTAGAAACGTACATTATAGAATGACTTTCTTGAGGCAAAAGTACTGATATGGCATTCTCACTTGTGTCCATAGTTAAAGTTCCTTTTTAGGGTAAAAGGCTTTTACAAAGGGTTTTTTTTTTATATAAGTTCTTTCTTGAAATTTTCAAATGCTGTATTCTGCCATTGAATCCATTTAAATGTTGTTCTATTTTCATAACACCGCATAGGGTTTATCAATTCATTATACTTTGGTAAATATCTGCTATAAAAATTGGGTAACCCTACAAAAGATCCCAATTCATTTTTACTTGTAGGTGAAAATACCTCTGCTATTTTCTTTATCAAATTTGTGTCTGGTGAAATTCTGTCTTTGCAAATCTAGTATCGCAGATGTTATTGTGTTGCAATACGACACACATTTATCCTTATTTATGGTCATCCGAGAACTTTTTAATTTGTTTAAAATATAAAATTCTTTTTTCTTTTAGCTCTTCTCTATCAGTAGCACCAATGCATATATCATCTTGATAAATGATCAGATTCTTAACATCACCAATTACAACATTTTCAATGGCTCTTTGAAAAATAGCACTTGCTGTTTTTTTTATTCCATACGGCATACATTTCCACCCGAGTAAGCCTATTGGAGAGTTAACCATAGTGACTTCTTTATTTTTCATCGATTTTTATCTGGTTATAGGTAGATTTAAGGTCAATTTTAGCAAAGTATTTCATTCCCAACAGCTCATGAATAGAAGTTTCAGTGTTAGGAATAGGGAACAAATTGGAGCAAATTTTGGGGTGTACTCCTATTTTGTAATCCCCACATTTCCTTAAATCTCCATGCAGTTTTCATAAAACAACAATGGGTGTGGCCCAATTACTATATCCAGGGGGAATATGTTCTAAAATTCCTTGTTCCACTATTGTTTTCAGTTTAGCAACTACTAAAGTTAGCACTTTGAATGGCCAGTGTGCAAAACATAAAGTAAAGGGGGGGGCTATTCTTATTTTAATAGAATGCTCACTTTGTATCACTTTAACATCCTTTATGCCATTACTTCACACTGTTAATTAAGTATAGATATAAACAGTTTGGACATAGAAATCAATACTGAATTGTGATTCCCACAAGTCATCTTCAGACCATATATTGACCACTGTGCATATATTTTAGAGAGAAAGAAGTTTATCACCCATTTAATGTATTATAATCCTGCATAATTTGAACAAAATTATTTTCTTGTGTGTGTGACATAAGTTCTTTTTTTTTTAAATTGTGAATTTTCAGAAGATTTAAAATTATTCTAAAGAGTCACAGTATGAATAAAATCACATTTCTGATTATTATCATGGCAAGAAATTGCAAGAGAAATGGAAAACCAAAATAAATGTGGAAGTTTAAGTGGATTTTTAACATCATCATGTCTTTAGAGTCATTTTATGCAAAAACTTATTTTGGTTTATATTTAGGGAAAAAAGACAATATTTGTTTTGTTTTTATATTTTCAGATATAATCCAACTAATTTCAGGAATTTTATAATTCTATTTATTTTAATATTTTCAAATAGTTCTTTTAGGCTGTCTGCCGTGATGAAATTGTTTCTTTTGAAGTCAAGATCAATTCATTCAATTAGAAAATGTTTTACCATATATTGGGTTTAGTATGTAGGACACCATGGCAGTTCTTCAGTTTTCAGTAAGAATGAATGCATCATTTTGGTGTGACCTATTCATAGTCGTTTTATAGTAACCTCTTCCCATAGCAGTTTTTTTTTCCAACTTCTTGTTTTTAATAGATTTTAATACTGATATAAAATCAGAAAAGATGGTAAATTTTGAAGATGTCTTTTGACTACCACATCGAGGGGTATATATATATATATATATATATATATATCCGACTCTGGCTTCTGCACTAAATATGAATTTGGGAGACATTTTTTTTAATTGTTGCATTATTAAAAATAACTGCATATCCTACCCTCTTATATTTTTGTTTTTTTTTATAGTAAGGGGTTCACTCTGTACAAGGCCCGGGGGCCACTGAAGGTAGAGGGTTATGTTTGTATTGACCGACAGGAGGGAAAGATAACGGTTAACCCTAGACTTGAACGGTTAAGACAGTAGTGATCAGGGAAATATTCACAGAGCAGTGGTTCGTGGGAAGATGGAAATTACTTCTCACTGATGGAATATGGAGAGGATGTGGGTGTGGTTTGCTACAATGTAAGTGCCATGGCAGGTCCTTGCCATGAAGGTTAGAACTGGGGGAACTAAGGAATGTAGTTCATCTGAGCACTTTTTGTGAAAGTAGCAATAGAGCACCGATAGGCTTGCCACATCCCACCTGTGAGAGAGAGGTTGGAGAATAATTTGTCACCCACAAGGATTCAGAGATGCTTTTGGGCTCTATCAAGGCCAGAGAGTGAAACCTGGGCAGCTTCTGCCCCATATCTGGCAGCAGTACAACCATTTTCAGACTCTGATCTGGCTCTTGTAAAGATAAAGGAGAGCAGAACTGGAGCAGTAGTGGAAATCAACTATTTTTTTCCAGCATCTTTAACAATGGATCATATGTATGCATTCCACTTGAGGTCTGGATTGAGTTTAAGGCCCAATAGTCTCTCAAGGCACACTGCATTTTTGAATGTAACCAGTCAGTTTTTTCCCCACAGGGTAATTTGTGCTAGATCGGAAGAAAGATCAGCTGGTAATTCTGATCATCAAGAGTTTTAGAGGTACACCAGTATATTGTCACGTCATCAGCATAGATGTTTACAAATGATCTGAGTGTATTCTTGGTTAAATCATTTATGCAAATCAAAAAGATTAAGGATATCTAATGCAATGTGGTTGTTGTCAAAAGCCTCACTAATTTTCTGAGTGGTGGTAGTTAGATCAGCAGTGGATCGAAACCTGTACTGCTCATACCTGATCACCACCTTATCACCGTCTTTGGAACCATCCATTTAGATGCACACATACTCTGGATATTATTGTCTAATGTTTTTGTCATTTACAAGAAAAGATTATAATTTTTGTAAAAGAGAAGATGACTTATCTCGTGTGACAAAGCATGAGCATGTAACATGCCTGGTGTGCAAAATGAGTGAAGGAAAGGAAAAAAAGAAATATGACTGCCCTGACTCCTTAATTTAAGTAAGGCACAGTCTCGGAGTTAGGAGAATTGGTGAGAGTGGTTGGGTGAAGTTCAGCTCAGCAGAGAGAGAATAGACAATTCACTTGTGAACATGGTGCTGCTTGTACAGAGGGATTTTGGCAGTTGGAAAGAAATTACTTGGTTCAGTTTCACACAATTTTAAATTAGGTTTTCTATAAAACTTCCATTGGAGTTAGGTTTATTAATGTCCCAGAGCACACAATGGCCATTAAACTCTCCCAATAGTAGAAAGGAAATGTTTAGTTTTTTTATAAGTTTATTTATTTCCACTTTTTTTAGTTGATTTTTATTTCTGTTATGTGCAGAGATTTAGTTCTTTATTTCACACCACTTTTTTGGGAAGTGTTTAAGTAAACGCGTGGATACAAAATTACCTTATACTGATGGAAGTTTTTTCATTTTTCAATGTATTTCTGCATGTTTCTTTCTTGTTACTTCTATAAGGATACTTCTGATTTTTTACATTATTCATCGATTTGGGATTTATTATTGATGAAATGACCTTCTGAATTATAAAAGGAGACAATTTGGACAGAGATGTCTCCACTTTAGATTCTAATACTACAAATTTAGAGAAATGTTCTTCCTCTAGATCAGGTTTCAAGTCAGATTCAGGAAAAGGACATTTTGCTTGTGATTTTATTTTTTGTAGCCATAAAATTATAATATTTTCATTGCATGCATTCCTTATTCACCTTGGAATACCTCAAGTGGAAATGCTAAGGGTGAAACTCAATCACCTTAGCAGATCAGAGATGCGCATTCAGGATATTTTCACTGGAGAAAGAAACCAGATATTTGAAATCTTCAAGATTTTGTACCCAAGATTAGTATTTACTTTGGGGAAAATATAAAAAAAATTGGTTCTCCTCAACATAATTGACCCTATAGCCACTTCCTTCGGATTCAGGTTTTTGCAAGATAACTTTTACAAAACCTCAAATGAGGCATTGAAAATAAATAAATGTTAAAAAGGTGCCTTTATGACTTAAGCAAATTTTAATTAAGTACTTCAAAATCGAATCATCACCCTTTGTTAATTTTTATTTACATCCATCTTTAATGCAAGATACAACCACAATGGGAATGAGAAAAAGATTCTTGCTGGAAAGAAGAACCAATTTCACTGCTATAAAAGATAGGTATTGAAAAAAAAACAACAACAACTTGTCTAAGTGATTAATTACAGATATAATCAACCCAACAATACTGTTTTTACAAGTAAAAATTAAAAACTTTACAAATAAATCAGATTTGTCCTAATATAGTCATCTTGAAGAACTTCTGCCCTAATTCACAATATCACTTCAGATAAAGTTACAGATATCTTTATCTTTGATGATTTAATTGATATGATTAAATAATTTTTTTCTTCAGTCATCCTCAAGCTTTGGCACCTGCATACTTTATTTTATTCAATTCCTTAGGGAAAACAGTTTGCAAAGTCCAGAAGGTTATAATTTGTGGTTAGACAAGAAAATCCTCAGGCTCTGACATAGGGAGTGTGCCAGGTAATTGAGAACAAATTATGCATAAAGTAAAAAAAAATTCAATAGAAAATAAAATTAGTAATTTTCAAAAACATTTGTTCACATGTTCAACGTAGAAAATCAGAAAAATATTATTCAATAAAAACTGACCTCATTTTTTAGGACTGCCTTGATGGAGATTAAAAAGCAGCTGCTATCAAGATCAGGCACTTCTTGTCCATATTGGCCATCATTTCCACATAGCATGCTATCTTTGAATCATTGGTATTATCGGGATTGCTGGTTGCTCACCATCTCAACAATTCTCCAAACACAATAGTAAGATTTAAGAAGGTTACATGTTGAGAGTGACACAATTACAAAAATTCTCCACCAGCCATTCCTAGGTCATGTCAGGCATGTTCCTGCTCAGACATGTACAGCCATTCCTAGGTCATGTCAGGCATGTTCCTGCTCAGCCATGTACAGCCATTCCTAGGTCATGTCAGGCATGTTCCTGCTCAGCCATGTACAGCCATTCCTAGGTCATGTCAGGCATGTTCCTGCTCAGCCATGTACAGCCATTCCTAGGTCATGTCAGGCATGTTCCTGCTCAGCCATGTACAGCCATTCCTAGGTCATGTCAGGCATGTTCCTGCTCAGACATGTACAGCCATTCCTTTTATTCAGAATTTGACAATCATGTCCAAAACTTCAATGGATTTTGTGGCATGGACCCCGACACCCTGTGGCAAGCAGTGGACAACCTGGCATAGTCATCATTGCATACAACCCCCAAGAAGACTATTACAGATAATGTGAACATTTGGTGTGATTCATTCAAACTCTGTGGAGTTCATGATGAACCATTTCTCCAATTCACCTGATCTCGTTCAAGAAGCTGGCGATCTATGAATCCTTATGGTTGATAGCTCATGCTACAAGCATGGTAGGCATTTTTATTTCCTGGGTCAGATCGGAAGCTGCCATGCTAATACTGTCGAGATATAAAAAATTAGAAATGTCAATGTTACAATTTAGTGCATGTCATATAATGCTTTCCATTTAACACCCGTGAAAGATGCGTTCTCAAATAATTTGTGTATCTGCATGAGTGTACTTTAAATGAGAACAACATTTTGAAGGTTGGGTAGCAATGAACCAAAAAGATAATGATTATCATTTGATTCTTTTGGGAACATTTAAATCTTGTTGGCAATTTCATCATAAATAACTGGGAAAAAAAAACTTCAGACATTTAAGATATTTATTATATTAATCATTTCAGTCATACAATTTAGAAATTCACTATGGCATTCAATGTGATGTAATATACAACAGTGTTTCCAACGTGGTAGTCAAAATAAATATCTGTGGATTCTAGAAAAAATCTATATTATTTCCTTTCAAGTCCAGTTTCCACTGCCTTCATTGTTCAACCATATCAATGTCCTTTGACTCACAAGATAACCATTCACATTTAAAACATTGAAAACAAAGTTATTGATTATAATTTCCTTTGTATAATTATTACATTGATGGATACTCACTAAACAATTTTAAAATTTTTACTATTAACGAGATCCAAAATGCAACTTATGAACTTGTCTTCATGAAATGTGTAAACTTCATCTAAAAGTGACATCGTTTTTTTTGCAAATAAAATGATGTTCTGGACCGATTTATAAACCAACCAATGAATATAATTTCTTTATTTAAAAACATTTTATTTCAGATGACCAAGGTTTTTTGTTTTCACTCTTTGATAATTTGTACAATAATATTAAATGACTGTACAAAACACAACCTAATAGAAATTAAGCCCTTTCAGAGAAAAATATTCTTTATTAGATGTAACGGTACCATAAAATATTAGACATAAGAATAATAAGGTTTCATAAAAATGAAATTTGTGATGCTCACTGAAAATGAGTCAAAAATGAAAAGAAAGGATTTTTAATGAATTGTCATCTTGATGACTCATATCAGTTTTTATGAATTTAAAATGTTTCATCATCACTTTTTGGTGATTCTTCATATGAAACAATGTCAATTCTATGTTCATTAGATAGACTGGTTTGTTTTTCCCCTGTGTATAAAACTAGATGATCAATACAATTTTTCTATTTCCTGTCCCGGAATTAACAAATGCTTGAATATAATAACAAAACTTTAAACCAGATTTAAATTACAAACTTTCAAATTAGACTTTCTGTACAAATTTATGAATTAAAAACAAAAAAAAAAAAAAATTGTTTTTTGGGGTTTTTTTTTGTTTTTTTTAATCATTAAACTTGTCTTATGACTTCCATCCAGTATTGGTGCTGCAAATGAGTCCAAAAAAAAAAAAAAAAAAAAAAAAAAAAAAAAGAGAGAGGGACTTTGCAGTGCAACACAAGGATACATCAAACTGAGCTTATATCATTGAGTATTAAAGTGTATGAAAATCATTTTTATGGATATTTACTCCAAAGCTTCTTTTATGTACAGGTGTATATTCTATGTCAAAGGTCTAGAGGCTCCGGGTGTATATTCTATGTCAAAGGTCCAAAGGCTACAGGTGTATATTCTATGTCAAAGGTCCAAAGGCTACAGGTGTATATTCTATGTCAAAGGTCCAAAGGCTACAGGTGTATATTCTATGTCAAAGGTCCAAAGGCTACAGGTGTATATTCTGTCATCCAGTATTATTCAAATATATTTTTAATTGTCAGATATTATGACAACATACTAGTTTGGAGTTTCTGAAAATTTTGAAACATTTTTTTTAAACTGATTTTAAGCTTTTTGTAGAATACAGAAAATAAAAACAAATCAAATATCTAACTGTACTGGTTAAAATATTTTAAGAGTGGTGTCCATTGAAATAAATCCCAGCATTAGATTGATTGATTGAGTCATTTAATGCCAATCCCAGCATTAGACAACCCTCAACCCTCAGTTGTTAAGATACTTCAAAATGCAAAGGTAAAAAAGCCAACAGCCAGCAACTCTCACCCTAAGACATTCGGAAAAGCTACATAGCATTACATAGGTTACAAAAACAAAGTTTGATATAAAATGAAAATATTTGTTATACATATTAATAGCATTTTTGAACTACATTATACTTTTTATTTGGTATCATTATACATTGTTATAAAATTGTGGAAAACGCTGACACAAGGATACGTTCTAGCCACACTTGTATCTATTAATTAGTGCCAATTTCTTAAGTTGTCCAAATTTCTTAGATAAAATGTTATTTTAATCATTTATGTCCAGTCTTTAATTTTATTTCATTGAGTCATATAAAAATTTTCTGCTATAAATTCATGAAACTTTGAGGAATCTCTCCCTGTGCCCTAAAGTCATTAGCAATTTTATAATCCTGTTCATATCCTCAGACAACTTTTCTGTAAGTCAGTCACAGATTAGGAACATCCAGTTTACTTACCATCTGAAGCCAAACGTTGGTTTTCATAACTTGGTTCTTCTCATCCTGTCAAAAAAGGAAATAAAATATGAGACACAAAAGCAATTTCCTTAAACAGAAAAAAAAAACGCATCTCATTCTCTCTCTCCCTCTCTCCACCTGATTACTTCATACATTTAACTATTTGTTTGTTGTAATCATAAACCATGAAAAAAACAGCATAAAACATAATACTTTTCAATAATTAAAAATATAATTGCAATATTAATCAGCTTAAGAGAAATTTTAAAACAATAAAAAATTTTATAAAACATTTCAGTTTTTACTGTTTCATGAAAGTGAGGTTTTTGTTTCCAATATAACATTGTTCACATTCTACGAGAGAGCGACACAAAGACAGTGAGCTAGATATACATTAGAACAGAATTGGATGAGCTGAAATGAACAGAATTAAGGCATTCAGAATAGGTTAATGTAAAAGACTCCTAATAAATGCTTATTAAAACAGCTGACTGGCATTTTCTTAGAATGGATAAGGTGGTACAAATGAACAGAAATATCATTCATCATTTCTCAGATAAAGAAAGTAAGCAGTGTCAGAAGAAGTAAAAGCAGAACATGATCTTGACAAGGCTCCACAAATAAATTGTTCCTGGAGTAAAAGAGTGAAGTCCTTAGAAAGTAACTTTTGAAGTTAACGTTAATGACCGAAAAGCAAATGTTCCTCTACTCCTCTGCAATATTGAAGGTAAGCAAAAATAATTAAAAAGTAAAAAAAGCTCTTGCAGGACATCCGAGACCCATTCGGGGAAAAAGTGTCCCACAGTCCATGAAAAATAAAAGGAAATGGAATAACAGAAATACTTTAGAGGTTGCAGTATAATCTCTTAGAGAATAAAGAAATCGGTCAGTGTTACGGCAGAATGAACAAAAGTAATAGATTAGAAGAGATTTATCATACCAAATTGCACAAGTGATTCTCACTCCAAACAGAAGACATTTGAAAAAGGATGCATGAAGCAAGAGGGAAAACTTCAAACAAAAATATTCAACACACAACATATTTAATTCACTGAATATTAATTATACATTGAACATTTCAGATCAAAATCCAATCAATTTACATACTTATTGATCCAATCCCCTATACTTAATTTATACTGAAA
Source organism: Acanthosepion esculentum (assembly GCA_964036315.1). NCBI lineage: Eukaryota > Metazoa > Mollusca > Cephalopoda > Sepiida > Sepiidae > Acanthosepion > Acanthosepion esculentum. Next base: position 1,493,434 of record OZ038475.1, on the reverse strand, counting down.
ATGAATGTTATTTACCTTAATAATGAAGATTTTCTAAATAATATTTCATATTTTTTAAATTAGGCATATGTCAAGATTATCAAAGTATAAATAATTTAATCTTTTAATTTCTAATAATCCATGTCAATAAAACATTTTTAGAATCCATTTATATTTACTAGTTTATTTACTAATTTCGTATAATTTGACGAATGCTAAAATAAAACATTATGATCGAGAAGCCCTGACTATCTACAGTAAAAAAAAAAAAAATCAACATTTAAAATTTTGGTTCTTACCCCAGCTTGAACCCTGATCACTGGCACTAGAGGGAAATAATTCAACAACCAAACAAGACTATAGTCTATTAAAACAAGTCTTGATATATCAAAATCAAGTTTTAAAATTCTTTACTAATATTTGAATTATTATATAAAGTTAGTATTAACATGAGGTGAGCTGGTAGTTAACATAAAAAAAAATCATGTTGGAAATCAGAGTTCAAGTTTCAGCTGAAGAAGTTTGAACTCACTTTGTATTAACACACTTGAGAAAGACATGAATTCGTCTCTACCAACAGGTCAGATCAGGAATTACTCCCTGCTGCCAGACTCGGACTCTTCAGTTTACAATTTGACAGTCATTTGCCTAATGTCCATTTACTGTGATACTGAAGAAAGTCACTAAGACTAAAGAATAGACATTTGTGTATGTAAGCTGATCATTTTGAATATAAAAGACAACCAGTGCTGATAGGAGGTGGGGTCTTCAATGGATGGTCAGAACCACCCCACTCTGCTCTTCATGAGCAAGGAAACAAGCAAATTACTGTTCATGTTGAATTGGTTCCTTACCAGTGTGTGCAGAATTACCAGATTGCACTTTTCCTATAATTTCAAGCAGCTGCAAATATTTTTACATCTGAGAGAGTTTCAAGGTTAGAAGAAAACATTTCTTGTTTTTTATGCAAATAAAAAGTAACGATACAAATCAAGAAACAAATGGCACTGAATTTTCCCATTATTTACTATAGATTATATAATTAAATTTTTGTTAAATTCTTAAGTTGATTAATACATTAAAAATTAAATACATTAAAAACATGAGCTTCAAACTAAGAACTAGTAACAATGAGTGTACTTGCCATTTGAGACAATCCACAAGAAAACTGAAAAATTGCTTTGTGCTTGGCTTAAGTATAACAAAGTCATTTGCATTGGTGACAAATGGTCACTGCCAAATAATTATTGGGTATTTCCACCACAATGAATGCATGATTTTGTGACAATTTTCCCTTGTTATACTCCCTACTGGTCTCCAAACTATAGCAGCAAAAACTCAGCGGTTGTCTTTACAGCTGGGTACTTCTCAAGAGTGGAAGCATAGGAGGAGATTTAAATTCCTGGGGTGCTCAAAACGGATCATAGTAATCCTCATCATCACCCAAATGGTCATCAGCATCAACATCGAAAGGTAGGTAGATTTCATCTTTGCTTGATGATGACAATGTTCCCTCATCGTTCATTGGACTCGCTCAAGAAGGGAAGTGGGTTGAGGCCTTTCCCATTGTATGGCACCCTATAAACTAAGGCCACTTGAGGACTTATAACTTTGGCAACCTTTCCCATTTTATATCAAGCCATACATCGGTATTATAATTTTCTCATTAGCATGATGTCTCCTCAGAGGCATAATGTTCAATTCAGGTTTTAGTAAGGATATTTTTTTCAATACCCTACACTCAAAACTCATATGAATAGAGTGAACATCATATCATATTAGTGTGCTGCTTCCTGAATAGAATATAGCTTCCTACCAGTAACTTGGTTTGGGACCATTCAATGAAAGTGTAAACTCTTCTACCAGCAGAAGTTCTGAAAACACTATCATTATCAATCAGAATTTCATCAGGGGTTCTCTATCAAGGAATACAGCTTGCAGCTCTCACTTTCACAGAATCCTATCAGTATAATGGAGTACACCTTTGTGTAGTTTTGCAGCTTGCTATGTGCATTAGTTTTCATCCACTTCCACAATGATGCCCACTTGTTTTGTCAGCAATTGAATGTCAAGTTAATCAACACATATTGTTGTTCACATTGACAGCTCTTTTCAGAGGAACTACACCTCACCCAACAGCAAAATGGACATGCTGCCCACTGCCTTGATTGTGTTAATGCCAACTAATAACTCAAACACCATATGTCTCTCCAAAGTGTTTATCAAAATGGTTTCTCCATCACCTACTCTCAGGTAAATAGTTCTAACACCACATGCACTGTCATCAATCATATGTGGTGAACGCATGTCAGTACAGAAGCAAAAGAGGCCCCAGATCACACGCAGATAGTTAAACCAATTACATCTATTAGAAGCAGAACAGCTTGACAGGTTTAGATAAAGGCCTTTCTACAACTTGTCTAGATCCAGGTTTCTCTCAAACATCAATAAAAAATATTTTGGCACTAATGGCATACGTCATCTTCGACCTGAATACTTGATTTTGATGGTTCAGACCAGGGTTTCTTTATCATTGAATGATTTGAAAAGTCTGAAATGGTCTGTGATCTGAAGAACATTGCAAGCATTCTGCCACTCTGATTGCTGGGAGGCATGTTTTGTATGTTCCAAAAACTCAGCAAGGAAGAAAGAAAACCTGTAGGCTGTATCAGGAACATCCTGTACATTGCCTTTGCCACAGATCCATTTATACAACCAGTTTGTAGCTATGCACTTGAATTTAGACCTCTGCAGGCTGTCAACCTTGTATGGTGTGGGATCTGTGAACTTGTATGTGCATTTCAAGCAGGGTTGCCTGGGAAGGTCACGAGGCTGCTTTGCACTTCCAATAGAATGAATGCACTTGATTGCAACCACAGCTGTTAGAGCAAGGCAGAGCAAAAGTGCAATCATGAAGGATCAGACACCAGAGACAGAATTGATTGTGGCAGCCAGAAAGCCTAAGCAACTGGGTACAAACTTAACTTCTGCCAGTGATCAGCAGAGCGATATTGCCTGCCATAGATGTAATGATGCTTATCACTTGGCTCGATATTTTTTGAGTCGACAAGCCGGGCAAAGTGGGGAGATAAAGCCATACATTGCTATCACTGTGACAAACTGGGTCATATATCCCAGAAAGGCCTGGTGAAATGGATCAGGGGAACATACATCAGCACCAACCTCATTCCCCACCAAGTTGTAAATGTGGTGCTCCCTGTAATCAATGTATTGGTCAACAGAGAATGGTATTCAACTCTCACTGATGCTGGCTGCTCTCAGTCAGTCGTTAGTGCAGTGTGTTATATAGGAATAAAGTGTCTCTGCCGACACTTGAGTTTGAACAAAGATCGCCACTGAGCAAACATACACAATCCCACTATTGAATTAAGTAGATCATATGACCATAGAGAAAAATAATATGGAACATAGCATGATGTCTAATGATCGATATTTCTCCTCTATCCTCTATTATTATATGGTCTGCTATTCTCTATTCTCTTCTCTACACTATTTGGATCAATAGGGTGATTACTTTTTGAGTGGATATTACTGAGCAAGTACTATTAGTTCAAGTGCTATTCGAAGGCAACTGACACCAGCATTGTTCAACAACATACTATCTGCTATTACAAAGGCTCTACTACAACGATCATTGCGAAAGTGACAATGAGTATTCGTTAACATTACAAAAGTGTCAAACGAGTGTTTGTTGACACTACAAAACAGTGTAATGCTATTTGTGAACCAGGAAGCACGTGGATGTGGAGATGATCAGGTGGCAGAATGCGGATGTGCTGTGGTATTAGAACTGTTAACATCTGCACAGATAATGGCAACTAAGCCAAGGTTGAAATCCTTGTGGTTGGTGACAAACTCCATTAGGCTATGATTTACTTGCTGGAATGGATGTGATAACTGAATTCAGTAGCATCACAGAGACTGGAACTCTACAGTTCTGCAGTGATCCATATTGACCAACCTGACTTTTAGAATTCTTTTGAATTCAATCTCCAGCAAAGGGTCCAGACTGCAAAATGGAAGTGGACAGTTGGTTTTGCACCAGCTCAGTTACACAACAGGGTATTGGAGCACCCAGTTTCCAAGGATGTTAGGAATGCTAATGAACAAAGCCTCTAGACATGGGTCAGCAATGGTTGATTAATACCATTGCCCAAAAATAATCTAGGACCACCAAAGATCTTAGTGTCACTAATGGCCATCATGCAGAACAACAAAGGAAAGGTGCACCCAGTGATAGACCACTGCGAGCTCAATGAACATGTTGATGCATTCATTTGTTTGGGTAAACTTTGAGAGTGGAGCCAAGAAAGGGTGAATGTGGCCAGACTTTAATTGCGAAAAGCATATCTTCAAGAACATGTCCATGAATCACTGTGGCCCTATTAAACTGCAAAGATCAAGGGGAAGCAGTTTTGTCTAATGTGGTTGGGATTCAGCCTCAATGTGGTACCTCTAGTCATGAAGTCCATTATTGATACCATCAGTTGGGAGAATCCAAAATTGGCTGAATACATTTTAATGATGGGGCTTGTGTGCTTGGACTGGAAGTCTGGTGGGAGCATAATAGTCTGTGATGGACATGGAGAAGCACGATCCCCGATGTCATGACTTGATGGAATGACTTCTTACTGTTCAGGAACCAAGTGGAACATCTGCCCATGTGTGGATGGCTGTAGGTGGTGACTGAGTTCATCTAGCAGCAGGCAAACGCAGTCAAAATGGAATAGGACGACCATGTTGACGACATCCAGATAGTGAAGAAAACTGTGGACATAATGCAACAGGAAGATCCTCCCTGGGGTGACTGTCATGTGAACAGATCTAAAATCAACATATAGGCTGATGCAAGCTCCCTAGCAACATGAGTGGTGATGGAAAAAGATTGAGCAATGTTGGAAAATGCCTAAGTGTTGTGAATTTGGGAAAACATGAATTGTACATTGAATATGCATGCTACCCTAGAGAGTCCACAAACAAGATATTTATATACTCTACAGGGTGACATGATGTAACACAGTGTTTTTAATGTGAGGTGACCATATATGTGTACATGGGCCAAAGGTAAAAATTACCTGGTCTGTAGAACCACTGTCACACTGGCATTAGTAGTTTAACTGACACCTCTCTCTTTAATGCAATAAAGGGAGGGGTGCTGCTGTAGTGTTGGAATCAAAGATTTACCATATTCTGTCAAAAGACAGAAAGACAGCATTGAGCAAAGGATACTTGGAGCAGACAGTCAACTCGCAAATTGTTTTGTGATTGGCTTGAGTGCAGCAAAGTCATTTGCATGGGTGGTAAAAGGATGCCACTGAATACTTATTTATTTTTACTGCCCACCACAATAAATACATGCTAATCACGGCCATTTTTTCTTGCTATAGTTTTATAAATCAACAGCCATAACAAAATTAATATAACAAGAAATCAAACAAACATTATCTTTTAAGCAAAGTTATCTTTACAAAGTCTGTCACCTAAGTTGAAGATGTCCCACTTGGCAGAGTCTGGTGCAGCTACACATGAAAATTTGAAAAGCCCAAGAGTAAAATAAATAGAATGGTATCACTCAGACAGCCTATCAATAAAAGGTGACATTTTTAAGCTGTCTATATCATTTCATACATCTCAAAGATTTACTTGAGAAAGAGATATTGGCTAAGGGCCAATACTTGCTTATATTGTGAGAAACTGAGTGTGTATGCAGATTCATTTATATCTAGGTAAGAAAATATCTATAGCGCTGTGAAAGCAAATGTAAATGCACACGCATTGGTGAAGCATGTAGAGAGCCATCAACAAAAGTTATCTTTTGTGTAGAATTCTAGACTTCCAACTGGAAAGAATATTGGATGGAGCTTACATTCATATACTAAGAGTGAATTTGGGTATCATTTGAAGAGATTGTCTAATTAATGAATGATTTTTATGGGAACCTTCATTCAGCATCAGGCCTCATCAAAGAGCATAGGGGTCAGATTTGAAATCTCCCTGACCTGCCAAATATGATGAATGATAGAACTGAATGATGACGGAGATTCACAGGAATCTATGCAAGCAGTGTGACCAGATGTATGCTTACACATATGTAACAGAGAGAAGTTGACGCACACACCCACATGAATGCACACACGCAAATATAATATTTATTGATTGAAAATGGAAAACACGATCTTCCGTGAAGTTACAAACTGTGTCAGCGCTATTAATAGGAAAGAATCTAGAACAATGATATATGAAACCTAAGACGGCTGATGGATAAAGAGTGAATTTCAAATCGGGTTGGCGAAGACTTGTTTATAAACAAATGCAAAGGGCAGGAGGCGATGTTTAATTTGGGTCATTAAAAAAAAAAAATAGACGAAAATAATATTTTTGATAAAAACATGTTGAAGTAAATTGGACCGGGGAGGTAAGATCAGTGTATGATTACCGCTAGCAAAATCTAATCTAAAGATAAGTTGTATCCGCTGAATTTGGTCATCGAAAAGACAATTGGAATGAACGAATTAATTTTATCCACTAAGAGATTTGAAATAGATCTGAGTAAGCAACAGAAACTTTGCAAATACATGTGATTATGATGACACTCATGTTAAGCACGTGAACAACCTGGCTTATAACCTTCGGTTGCTATATTAACTCGAGATTTTACTAATAAGGCAGTCGAGAGAGAATTCTCGAAGAGATGAAAGAGACTGTCGTCGAGAGAGTAGAGAGACTGTCGTCACAGTGAGTCAGTCCAGTGACGAGTCAGAGATAAGGACTTCAAGAGATATCGTTGTTGTAGCAGTCGCATTGAAAAGCCGTTGAAACCTAACGTTTCTCATTTACGACAACAAACTGAAAAGCTACACTTACACGTAGGGCTGGAATTACGAGCCACACATCCTCCCAAGTCGATTGGAATGAGTTAATCACACACACACCTCTCTCTGTTGGAAAATTGGTAGAGGAGTAGTCCTCTTTTCTTATGTTAATTGCTTTTCTATCCTTTCTGTAATCTTTTCTACTGTTGTTGTTTCCTTATATAAAAGACATCAATATTTTACCCATTGTTGTTTGGCTTCTGCGGATATTATTTCCTTTTTTCGCCACTTTCTAATTTTCCTGCTAGCCACACTCACAGCCATGCCTACATCCCCAATCGACCGTGAGCATATGGACAATACCCCCTCCCCCGCCTACTGGATCTAAAATTTAACACAACATGGCAGCAGGCGGAACTTGGCCAGTGACCGGTCGAATAATCTACGAGTACTCAGAGTGTGCAGCCAGCTACACCTGAGTTCGGTTCAGACCAAGTGGGCGCCTCAACCCAGAGAGGAAGATGCCGGAGGTTGAGGGGCTGAAGGGACGGAGTGGTAGATTTGGTGACGTGACCAGGATTTGAACCTGGGTTACCACAGAAAATAAGGCCAGGAACAGCTTTGAAGAAAAGCAAGCCATAAGTTATATTCAGAAAGAAAATACAATAAAAATAAAAATAAGAGAAAGAAGGAAACACCAGCAAAACAGACTTTGTTTGTTGCATCTAGTCGGGACCGACTAAGACCAGAAAGAACTCTAGTCTGCAGACGATATTAGTAAAAAAAAAAAGACATAAAAAGGAAACAAAACACGGATCAGCGGACCTCAGGTAAGTCACTTTTTGGTTTCCTCTACTCACTCATTTCACTTAGATCTGCCAGTTATATTGTTGATTTTTATCGACTCTGTACGCAGTTGAAGCGCACCGCCGTGTTAAGTAGTTTCCTTGTTTGTCGTTAATCTCTCTTCTCGTGGGAAAGTGGTAGGGTGAGTGTAGCAGGATCAGACGCCACAACCAACCTTGTGGGTGAGGGGGTCCCCAAAATAACGATAGGTTTCAGAAGACTGATAGGTAGTATGAAAGACCTGCATGAATGGATTCTCTCCATCCAAAAGAAGCAGGTGATTTATGGCTTATCAGATCAGGAGATGGTGCTCTTGGCTTACGATGACACAGTGGGGCAGGTACTTAGTTTATAGGGGCATGGTACAAAGAAAACCCAGCCTCAACATGGACAAAGCTTAAATCCACCCTGGTACGGCAGTACGCAAGTGAGCGTACAGCCATTGAGGCAGTCAGAAAACTATTCTGACTGCAGCAACAAGGAGAGATAAATGAAGAATTGGGAGAAAGGATCACAGGGCTAGCAGCATTAGCCTTTCCGGAGTTGGCGACTCGGAACAGCGGCCCTATTCAGGCCTTGTTGGCCGATGTATATGTAGATGCACTAAGCGACCAATAATGGACCAGAGAACGTAAATCAAATTATGAGGGAGACGTTGAGGGAATCGATCATGTATCACATAACCACCTCCCCATATCATCCCCAAAGTAATGCAAAAGTGGAAAGATTTCATAAAACCCTCGCTGATGTGTTAGCTAAACTAGCTGAGGATAATAGGGAGAATTGGGACTTATTCGTAACCCAAGCATTGGCGGCCCTGAGGTTCTCCATAAACGAAATGACAAAATTTTCCCCTTATTATTTAGTATATGGTCGGGATGTAGTCTTACCTATAGACAATCTATTGCGACCTACGAGGAAGTATTTACGGGAAGATCATCATCGAATAGTTCTAGAACAACAGCACAAAATGTTTATGCAGGTGAGGAGAGGGATTCGGAGAGCCCAGAAGAGGCGAAACGATAGGATAAACAAGGGCAGAGGAGAAGTCTCCTTCCAGAACGGGGATCGAGTATATTATAGAATGCATGTGAGAGAAGGTAAATTGGGCCAGAGATGGAGCCTATATTATAAAATAGTAGAGTAGACGGGTCCGGTTTCCTTTGTGATATGGAACCAAGTGACCGGGAAAGTAAAGAGGGTGCATGCGAATGATATCAAACTAGCGGAAATAGGGGAATGAGAAGGAGCCGAAACAAGAACTAAACAGAAAAGCCTGAGGAGAACTACGTTAGTAGAACCCAAAGACCTGGAGACGGAGAGGGAAAGCGAAGGGAGTGAAGAGATTGAAATTAGCCCAACTACCCTTCGAAGGCTGAGGGAGACAAAGCGGACCCCAGCGGGACCTTCTGAGGAGGCAGTAATTGACCCTAACGAGTGAATGGGAAGAAGAGGATGAAATTCCGTTAGCACAATTGCAGAGTAAATTGCGGCTGGAAAAGCGCCTAGTGTTAATGGGGAATTACCACTGAAATTGCGATTAAGGGGGGGGGGGATGCAGTCCTAGCTCCAAGGTTAAGTGAAACCAGTACAATGGTTGTGCCGAATGAGCGACAGTCTGGAGTTGACCGGGTATTGTCCTCGGTATTGTGGATTGTGTGGAAGGGCTCCCATGCATGCGCGGCACTGGTGGTGGTGGTGCGGGTTGGCACTTGATGAGTTGCTCTAAGATATAACCACCCAATCGAAACCAAAAACAGGATGATTGAGTAAGACGAATTCTTCTCTCCATATGTTGCACACATGGACGGAGAGGAGGCTCACAGTACTGATGATGCTGGTTCTGGTAGCTTATACCTGGGAACACAGTGAGAATACTATATTTAAGACGACGAGCGAAGTGGTTATAACTAGATCAAAGTGGTTGATAACATTGGTAATAGACCTACGACCGTATGAGCAGTTGCTAGGACAGTTGAGGGTCGAGGTGGACAAACTAGATACAGCCAGGACACAAGTTGCGAGAGAATACTTGCAGACGCCGGTATACCATCGTATATTATACCCCGTAGCTCAAGAGTCATTAATACTTGAGAGACAATGGAAGGACATGAATTACTATTTGAAAGGAATAAAGTTGTTACGGACCAGGCAGAAGAGGGCAGTAGTACCTATAATGGGAAAGGCATTGAGCGTGTTTGGTACAGTCTCCGAAGGCAAAGTGAAGGTAATTAAGAGGAAATTAAAAGTGGTAGAGCAGGAGCAACAAGCCATGGCTCAGTTGGTTAGAGAAAGTGTATCCATACTAAATGTCACTAGGCTGGAATTAGTTAAAAAATAGAGGAAGTATTAATTGGTTAATTTTGCACCTACAAGCGCTTAGAGTAGAAGTGTTAAATGTAACTACGTCTATAACCACAGGGTTACAGAAGTTAGAAGGGTTCTTGCAAAGATATTTTCAATTATTGGCTATAATGAGTAAGGTACGCCAGACAAGTCATTCCTTAACGGTATTGTTGGAGCATGTGAGAGCACAATTAGACATGCTGTCGCTGGGACACCTGTCTCCGATTATAATAACTCCAGAACGATTGAGGGAAGTACTGCTAGAGATACAAGCCAAGCTAAACCCATCACCTTTGATTACCGGTAGACCCCACCTGGCAGCTATGGAAATATTATAGCGCCTTGGGATGTACTACCTTGCTGGAGGATGATAAATTACTAGTACTTGTGCCAGTACCATTGCCGGACAGAGGTAGTACCTTTGAAATTTACCAGGTGATGACTCTCCCCCTTCCCTATCCAAAGCTAGAGCCGAAGATAAGAGCAGTAGCTAGGTACAAAGTGGAGACGGATTTTATGCTCTTAACAAAGGGAGAAGCAGAAAGATGCAAGAATGACGCCTTGAATACCTGTGGGTCTGTGAGTCCAATCTATGTGACAGGTAGCCACGATCTTACCCCCCTACTACCGGGCAGAAGAACCATTTGAAGAGAATGAGGCCTTATTAGGGCTAGTAGAAACGAATGCCAGTGAATGGGCGGAATTGTGGGAGCCCATTATTGGGGGGATTCCTAAGATGTCCCTAGAAAAGATGCCAGCGTTGTTAAAGCCAATCGATAAGATTGATCTTGGACGATTGAAGTCACATTTAGATAAGATAGATATACTGAGTCCTATCTGGAGAGAGAACTTGGTTGATATAATAACATGGGCGACCGTGGGGCAATTATATTACTAATGGCCATAGCCTTGCTAGTTTGGTGGTGGATGAAGAGACGTACGATATCGTTGACTGGGCAGAAAAAACTGACAGGGCAATGCAGATGTGAGGAAGGGATTCTAGTTAGTGCACTTTACCAAGGTAGGTCCGACCAGAGTGCATCAGAACCGCTAACAGATCTTGGAACAGAATCCGCGATTGTCGTGGAAGAACCCGAGTCGTCAAGAGATTCGGCAAAGCCTGTTGTGAAGGCGAGACAAGACCGGGTGGACAGATCCACAAAATAAACATCAATATTTGAAAAAAAAAAAAAAAAAAAAAAAAAAAAAAAAATGAAGATTGTGATTATCTTTGTGACTATTTTTGAACTGAACAAAAAAAAAACAAAAAACGAATGAACTAGAGGAAAAGGTTGTATGAAACGAGGTTGCCAGACCCGTGAACTTTTACTTAAAAAGGGGCCTGATGAACCCTATGGAGAACTGAAAACTGTACCATTGCATGCTGGAAATAATTCTTTTTTTTTTTTTTTTTTTTGTGAGTTCGGGATGGGACGTGCGACTTGGAGCATGTCCCAGGTGGCTCGTTGTAAGAGCATGCTGGGGTAGGGTTTCTTGCACCCGATGATATGAAACTCATGTGTCATTTACTAGTAAATGACAGATGGATAGAGGAGGGATGTAACAGAGAGAGGTTGGCGTACACACCCACATGAATGCACACACGCAAATATAATGTTTATTGATTGAAAATGGAAAACACGATCTTCCGTGAAGTTACAAACTGTGTCAGCGCTATTAATAGGAAAGAATCTAGAACAATGATATATGAAACCTAAGACGGCTGATGGGTAAAGAGTCAATTTCAAATCAGGTTGGCGAAGACTTGTTTATAAACAAATGCAAAGGGCAGGAGGCGATGTTTAATTTGGGTCATTAAAAAAAAAAAATAGACGAAAATAATATTTTTGATAAAAACATATTGAAGTAAATTGGACCGGGGAGGTAAGATCAGTGTATGGTTACCGCTAGCGAAATCTAATCTAAACATAAGTTGTATCCGCTGAACTTGGTCATCGAAAAGACAATTGGAATGAACGAATTAATTTTATCCACAAAAGATTTGAAATAGATCTGAGTAAGCAACAGAAACCTTGCAAATACACATGATTATGACGACACTCATGTTAAGCACATGAACAACCTGGCTTATAACCTTCGGTTGCTATATTAACTCGAGATTTTACTAATAAGGCAGTCGAGAGAGAATTCTCGAAGAGATGAAAGAGACTGTCGTCGAGAGAGTAGAGAGACTGTCGTCGCAGTGAGCCGGTCCAGTGACGAGTCAGAGATAAGGACTTCAAGAAATATAATCGTCGTTGTAGCAGTCGCATTGAAAAGCCATTCAAACCTAACATTTCTCATTTACAATAACAAACTGAAAAGCTACACTTCCACGTAGGGCTGGAATTACGAGCCACACATCCTCCCAAGTCGATTGGAATGAGTTAATCACACACACACACCTCTCTCTGTTGGAAAATTGGAAGAGGAGTAGTCCTCTTTTCTTATGTTAATTGCTTTTCTATCCTTTCTGTAATCTTTTCTTCTGTTGTTGTTTCCTTATATAAAAGACATCAATATTTTACTCATTGTTGTTCAGCTTCTGCAGATATTATTTCCTTTTTTTGCCACATTCAAATTTTCCTGCCGCCCACCCTCACAGACGTGGCTACATCCCCAATCGACCGTGAGCATATGGACAATACCCCCCACCCCACCTACTGGATCTAAAATTTAACACAACGTGGCAGCAGGCAGAACTTGGCCAGTGACCGGTCGAACAATCTACGGGTACTCAGGGAGCGTGCGGCCAGCTACCCCTGTGTTTGGTTCAGACCAAGTGGGCGCCTCAACCCAAAGAGGAAGACGCCGGAGGTTGAGGGGCTGAAGGGACAGAGTGGTAGACATATATAAAACAATAAGTATCACTCTCTCAAAAGATATTGCACATTGAATGTCGGTGCTATTAAAATAATACTCAATGTATTATAACAGAGTTATTATATATATATATATACCCTCAGCAGTAGCACAACTTGGAGTTTTATGCACAACACAATCTTCAGGTGCCAAGTACAGACTGACTATTACATAATTTAAATTTTAATAAAAATATATTGTTTAATTTTCACTATCCATATATTATATGGGAATTACTTGTTTTAAAAATCAATTTTGTATTTAAAATAAATGGGATTTATATTTTATATTCGAAATAAATCAAAATTAATGGGTTTTTTTAATTTTTTGTTAAAATAAAACAATCTATAACTATATAAAAATATATACAAGACATATATACAAACAGGTAGAAAAAACCTAATCAGAGATAATGGAAAGATATTTATATAAATGAAAAACTATCTATGCTTGACAGAAGATAAGTAAACAGAAGAAAATTAAAAAGTAAGGGTACATTCTATAGCAGAAATTTGGATCAACGTATTTCAACAGGTATTTATTTTTATGCCTACATGTGACCATCATTTCATTTCTCGTTTAATAAGTTAGGGTTATACACACATACATCACAACCCTCACACAAAATCACAATACCCTAAATTTATTTCTATTTGAAGATTAAATATCCAATTAATATGGTTAAGTTACAGTAAATAATCACCAGTACAGATCAAGAAGATTTTTAAATCATTTCACACTAAGCAAAATGATAATGCCACTAAGAAGCAAGGGGCTGCTGGGTGTGAGAAAGAATGAAAAGATTTAAGAAGGAACTGGAAACCCAATATTAAACAGGAAACAAGGGATAAACTTCTACTCCTCTTCAAAACATGAGGAAGGAGTGTGCACCAGATGATAGATAAACCTATCTACTCCTATTGTGCATTGGTTTCCAAATAAGAAAGTTTCAACAGAATTCACACCATATAGTAATGTACTGTACATGCTCCTTAGGCACATACTTTTGTATGCATATGATGAATTATCTTGTGCCTCATGGACAAAGGTGATACAGTAAGACGTCTAGGTAGCCTAGGTCAAGTCAACAGGTCAAGTGATTGTGCTGGCCAGGGAAGTTGTGCAACATCTTACAGTGTATATTAAGTAACAATAGCATCATGTGGACAGCACATTACCTTCCTGATACAGCAATAACAAAAAGAGTATTTTAAACCGTGTTCTGAAAATATATGATACTGTTCAGGCTTATCTCCACAAAGACTAAAGATGAGTGAGAGTTGTAGTTTATGCCACCCCCACACCATCATGAAGATGTCATTTTCTTTTCCAAGTCTATTTCTGTCTCCAAGCTATGGGTAAAATAACAAGACTGGACTTTTTAAGTTAGTTTGGGGACAATTCTGATTTCAAATAAAAGAGTGGAGCTTCTTTATAATTTACTAGAATTGCATTGTAGAATGCAAAGAACATTATTCAACAAAGAGCAAAATGGTCATTGACTACAGCGTTGTCAAGAAATCCAAATCCAGGCAGACAGGAAAAAGAGAACGAGGCTGACAATATGTGCAACTCTTCCTCATTAAAATCCAAGTCAAGCTATCATCATTTCAACTGCAACTGACAAAGGATGACGATTAATAAGAGGATGCAATCTGTCTTAAACCAGATTTGAATATAGCACCTTTTATGGAAATAGAACTTGTAACTAAAATACACAATTATTTCTGTTTGGTTCAACTCTCCATATGCACAGCTTGCACACTTTTTATGTGTGTGTGGGGAGGGACATTTTTAATGTATATGTACATGGAAATGTTGGCACCAATTTAGCCAACAAATAAGTAGCACACACTAAGGAATTAACTTATCACCAGCCTCATCCAAGACCACAATACTAATTCCTGCTCATTATCAAATTCCCATCCAGGTGCAGTTTTTCAAGTTATTATTTTTGTTTTAAGAATTTTTTTTTTTTTAATTATCACATGAAACAATGAATTAACTCTCACTTCACAAGTGCAGTTCCTGGTTTTTATTTTGGAGCAGTCTGATAATACAGCACACTATCTGTAAGTTTTGTAATTGGTAGATAGCGGAGTAATTTTAGCTGATAGAAGACATGGCTCACAAATTAAGATGTGACATTCAACAGACAAGAATCAGTAGTAAATCAGATAGATCAATGATGGATATAAGTGGTTCAGAATAAAAAGTGGGTAGCTGCACAGTTTAGTAGAAAAGTCATTGACTTACAGGCGTTATTAATAAATTTAGATTGGAATCCAAATCTGTACATTGGAAAAACATTTCTTTAAGTGAGAATCTAAATGTCCTGAATCTATATTCATAAAATCAATTTTTCACATTTTATTCTTATATATAATTACAGGACGATTTTTGAGATTTTGAAATGGATGCAGGAATCAAATTAATCAGAGCAATGTTAAACATACAGATTGTTGAAAAATAGTTGTCTATTTTGATAAAATGAAAACTGAATGTACTTTTTATGCTCTTATATGTCACACTCAAGACAATCTGAAATCAATATAGGCTCCAGGTTTCATTGCTCAATATTAAAATTGTTTTATGACATTTTTAGTTGACTATTTTTGTATTAGAAATTCACAGAGAAAGTTTTTCACAGTAGTAGGGGTATAGTAAGGATGTTGTTGTAAGTCTATGGTAGGGGTATAGTAAGGGCGTTGTTGCAAGTCTATGGTAGGGGTATAGTAAGGGCGTTGTTGTAAGGCTATACTAGGGGTATAGTAAGGGTGTTGTTGTAAGGCTATAGTAGGTGTATACTTACCTCTACCAAAAAAATGGAAGTCATTATTTCTATCTTTTATTTTAACTGCCTTTATATTTATTTCATTCAAAAGAAACTGAAGGATTTTTCATTCAAATTTGTCCAGAGGATAAAAAGAAACCTGCAAAAACATTCTCTTATTAATTAAAGGAATTATCTACCAATATCTTTGAGAGATTCTGTCAGAGATCGAATGTTTGTCCATATAAAGTGAGAATCAATTTGCATTTAAATATCACTGCAAACATTTTAGACTTTAAACTTAAAGCACATTTAAAAAGACTTTATTTGCCACTAAATCATTTCTAATCTATTTATTGCAGATTCCACATATCTTTTAAGTGTTAATATTTGAGTATTTGATTATGCACGTGAACATCAATGAATAAACTTGGCACACATCTTTGCTTCCTCATTGACTAATAGTTTGTTCTCGCTACCATTCAGAAAATGACAGCATGGAAATGCATTTCTGTGTAATGTGTTTCAACCTCTAGAAAGACTTCATCAAACTTCAAGAGGACAAAACACATTACACAGAATTTTTGCAATTTGTCATACAATTGCCTAACATTGTTGTGATATACAGAAATGATTATATCACACAATTCATCAACTTAATCCTCTTTTCTAAATTAAGGTTTTTTTTCTACCCCATTCTCTTCATCTTGCCACACCTAATTTCCCCTTCCTTACGTTAATGCTCAAATCTTACAATGTCTTCTCACTACACTTCTTTTTATCTTTCCTTTTACTGACTGCTGTTATAGAAACTGTACCTGTCATTGTCTAGAGAGGCTGAATAAAATGACATGAAAATGCTTCTCTGTCACATTTTGTAGCAAGTCAAAAATCTGGCAATGTTGAGTTTGAGAAGATTCCAGTTAATACTGTTGCACCATCATAATTTGTCTGTAGAAGTAAAAAGGGACAAACCAAGATATTGGCCAAAGGACAATTGTCCTCTTATTCCATACAAATGGTAAGATGTGATATCAGTCAATTATAATGAAGGTTATATATATATATATATATATATATATATATATATATATATATATAAAAGTGGACATGGAAGTCAGCACTTAGAGGCGACAGTCTGTTTCATGCTAGTGCAATCGTCAGGCGACTGTGTGTATATATATATATATATATATATATATATATATAGAGTATTTAGGCAGCAATCCTTCATTTATACATGTTTCATTAAAGATGATAGACAAGGTACTGTGATTAATGAAGGATTGCTGCCTAAATACAATTATCAAATTACATGACCCAGCAGCCAACAAGTGTCCAGAAAAGAAAACACTTGTTTGAACAAAAGAAAAATTAAATAAAAAGCTTAATCTCAGTACCTTGTCTGTCATCTTTAATGAAATGTGTGTGTGTGTGTGTGTGTGTGTGTGTATATATATATATATATATATATATTTGTAAAAATATTGATATAATATGGCTATGCATAACATCACAAAGACTACTATCTACCTGTTACATTTTTTACCCTATCTTGGAGAGAAAAGTGGATTTTGAACTTGGTTTTGCATTCACAATTGTCCATCTCCTCAACTCAGTGAAGGTGCAATTAGCCTAAGCATTAGCAGTGCAGAAAATAGGTAAGCAATGTTTATATTAAATCTGAGATAGTTTGCATTCACATCAGGAAAGCCATGAATTCATCTCTTCTTGAGGCTATGGACAAAAGAGTAGAACAGACTAGGCTCTTTAGCATTGGTAGGGTTAATCTAGGAAAATGTGAAATCTGATTTCAAAACCAAGAGTGCAATCCACTCCTTCCTCTTGTTGTTTATAACAACAGCAAAAATATATGGAGGTGCAGTGTGCTACCCCCCCCACACACACACACACTCCAAAACTATGAGTACTTGTTAAGTTAGGCTGGCATGCAAACCGAACAATTGATTAGATATGGAATTCAATATATTAAATAATATCAGTGGAGAAAATCATTTTAAGTTGTAATGTTCTGATGATGCAAATCTTTGAAATATTAATGTTCGTTACTCCTTATCAGTAAAAAATACATTCAAAATTGTGTATAATGGCACAAGTTTGATTTTGTACAGCTTTTACCATGTTAAATCTTTCTGTAGGCAGATATACAGGTATAAAATGCAAGTGAACAAATCAAGTATGCGGATTATTTTTTTGTTATAGTTTTTTCAACATGTGCACACAGCAGGAGACAATTAACACCAAACTGTGAGAATCAGAGGAGGATAAGTTGTTATTCTAACATGTATTTTGGGCAGAGACAAAACAACCCCCCCCCCACCTAGCATACTTGGCATTTGCACAAATCAAGGAGAAACAGTTTGAAATGTCGTTGCAGTTTATTAACTTTTGGTACTTCCACTCATCCTCATACTTTATACACAAAGTAAAATTTCATCTCACTAAAATTTCAGTCACTCGTATTCTGGCAAACACTGTCCAATAGATAATTGTAAATCATATCAGAATAATGATGATGATGATGAAAATAAACATCAAAATATTTATGAAATCAACCCCAGCTCATGCTTTTTAATCTAATAACTATTTATCTACAATATATGTTTTTGAACTGATATTCCACCTATACACAGATCATTGGTTAAGATTTTATTGAAGATAATGACAAGGTTAATTAGAGTTCTATAACAAAAGAAATTAAATAACAATGTGCACCTGTGAAGAAATTCTAATCTCCACTGACCTTAAATTCTGTATTTGACTTCATAAAAAACACACAAGTATATTATTCACTAGTTATTCTTCTGTAGCTGCTTCATATGAAGAACATCTTTCTCTCTGACCCTCATGTTATGTTTCTCATGGCAGTGTTTTACCATTACTGGTATTTCCTTTCACTTACTTCTTTCTTCGATATTTTCCAGCAAGTTGATGATAGGAACGTACTAAGGCATATTTATGATAGAGTAGCTGGTAGTGAAGAATATTGCAAATACATTGTTAAAGTAATTTCTTTTACAAAATGTTAATGATAATAATGATGTCAACAGAGTAAATAATATTAGAAGGAAGATTATTGTTCTTTTATCAGTTCTTGTGTTGAGTAGTTGCTTTTGTTATTGTTGTTTCCATTTACATTACTTATTATCTCTGCTGTTTTTTAAATTATAGTTGTCAAAGTGATATTCACTGCGACTTTCACTAATTCTGCAAACCTTGGAATTTGATCTTATTTCGACCTGAAATCCAGTAATTTTCACTGATCAGGAATTGCTTTTTTTTATTATTTTATTTCTCACAATTATAAAGGCATTCACTTCAAATGACCAATATTAAAATCACATACTATATTAACTTTGTTTATGACTATGACATTATTAACTGGATTTTTTTAGCAATAATGAAATCAACTTTTTTTTCATTTCCATGTGAACAGGAATACAATTATTTAGGTTAATCTCAACAATGTTACTTAATAATAGATGAACTTATCAAAGAAAATAAAACCAAAAAATATTGCTTTGCTTGGTTTTTATTGACTATGAAAAGACATTTGACTCAGTAGAATGCTTAGCAGTTTTCATGTGTGTAGAGTATTAATAAAAATGATATAGAAGTTTTTGAAAAATGTATAAAATAACAGTACTGCAATAACTCGACAGTAGAACAATATAGATAAAATAAAGATTGGAAAAGGAGAATAAATGTTGACTATTTACATCATGACTTGAATGTGTTTTCCAGAAAATGAACTTAGGAAGGAAAAGGAAAATATAAATGAAGACTATTTGAACTTTCTATGATTTGCTGACCATGTTTTACAAATAACAAAATCATTGAATAAGTAACAAAAATGTTAAGTGACCTGAATAGGCAAAGACTTCAGTAGATTTAAAGATAAAACTATATATAAATATATAAATATATATATATATATATATATATATATATAAAACTATATATATATTAAAAAATGAAATTACTATCAAACATTAAAATCTTTTTTTACATAAATTGCTAAAAATTACCACTCCTCCTCTCTTCGTAAAGCCTAATTACAGCTTCTTTCACTTTACTTCCCCCTTCTTTCTTCCTTTTATTTTTTCTCTCTTCTCCTCCTTCCCTTTCAATATATCACTTCCATTAAGTTATCCAATTAAATAGGTCAATGTCTGGTCCCTCCTCCCCTAATACTAAGTATGATAGAAATATTAAAATAAACCCTCTCTAAACTTGATCATGTCTATCACACCACTCCTCACTGCCCTCTCTGTTAAATTACATAAACTTAATACTACCCGTCAAAAGTGTAAATGTTCATTTCATTTTTCTTTTCACCTTTTCGGAAGTGCAGTCTGATGATCCATCGTCCTTTAAAAGGGCTATGGGGAAATAAATTATTACATGGAGCCTTAAAGTGGTCTGTTTTTCTTTAATATAATTACTATAAATGCTATTTTTAGTTTGTATTTGAGTTAAAAGACAAAAAGAAAAGCAATAATGTCAAGTCAAACCTGTGTAACTCTCTATAAATAGTAATAAGAAATCATGTTAGATTAATAGTCCATTTAATATTATATATCTTCAGGTAAGATGAAAGCAAATATAGTGCAATTCCAATGTTCGTACATTTAATTTAAAAGAGGGTTCAATGCAGAGTAGAACAATATTATTTATTTTAGGACATTAAAACTCAGGAGATGCATTGGTATGAGTCAAAACAGAACTGCAATTGTGTAGCAATTTTTACATGTAGTTTTAATATCCTAAAATAAATAAATATATATATATATATATATATATATATATATATGTGTGTGTATTTAGGCAGCAATCCTTCTTTCATGTACATTTCATTGAAAATGACAGACAAAGTGCTTTTATTTAGTTTTCAATGAAAAATAGATTGTATGAGAAATTGTAGAAAAAACTAAAAAGTATCTTGTCTGTCGTTTTAAATGAAATGTGCATATATATATATATATATATATATATATATATATATATATATATATATATATATATATATATACATACATACATACATACATACATACATACACATGTATTGGGCTCATCATCAGTTTTAATAGCTGCACAAAGAGGCACATCTCATGATAGGAAAACATACATTGCCAAACTCCATTATTTGGAGTTCAACCAGCTTTATAATTGTGTTGAATTCAAACAACAGCTCAAAACCCAAGAGCAGTTCACCTACTGCCAAAACTGAGATCAATAGGAGTCCATACCAAGCTTGTGTCATATAGGAAGAAAATGAGAACTACTGTCACCGAGGTTTGAGCATGACACTTTGGTCTTATGAATATGTTTCCCGCCAAGTGTATAAATTGTGATGTCAGGCTTCTTACTGGAGTGGATACGTGTTGAATATTAGTTTATATATTGTGTGGATTACAAGCTGCTTACAAATGGATTACTAGTTGATGATTGAGTGTCTCTTGGATGTTAAGGAAGTCGTGCTACTACAAAGGTATTCACTGAATTTGTTAAAAAGCTTGATCGACTTGTGTTACATATTTATTTACAGTTTGTAATTAAATACTGTTTATTTAACATTGAAGTCTTGAGTTGTACTTTATCATTAATGGCCACCTATATGGGTCACAAAAGCTTGATATTTCCAACTCCACAGAACTTGAAGGTATTTACATTTACATTTAGTACATCTCCCACCAGACTGACAGACCACTTTACTAGCAAGTGATTGTAAACAGCCAATGTCCACCAGTGCTACTATCTTTATTCTATTCATGATAATTGACTTGTGGAAAAGACTGGCATTGATATCTTGTCCCCTTTCTCTGTTCCAAGGCACTATGAATCAATGTGCCCTAGTCAACAGCTTAGGAAGCACTGCACTGTTGCATAGGTCTTTGATGGATGAAGGGCACTTGTCTCTACTCATTAAACCAGGCAGTCCTTAGAAAAGTGATTCAACCTGGAACATTGATAACATCTAATGCTATTGTGATGCGTTTAGCATTTGGAGATTTACTGGCTATAGCTTCAACTGGTAAAGTGCTGGCAGCAGCTGTTTCCACAGTTGCCATCTGATCTTTCATTATGGTTTGGGCTCAGTCCAATAGCTGAGTCATTTCTTCCATTCTGGACGACATGTGCAACAGTTACTTGATGTAATCTGGCAGTCCTGCCACAAACATACATGCAAATCCTTGCTTGAATATTCCCCCAGTCAGTCCTGCAAGCTTTTTCAAATCAGTTAAATTACATCAACAAACTCATTTGGGTGCCATCACCACTCTACAAATAGCTTGTTACAAAAGAAACCCATAGAGCACACTTTATTTGCTCAGCATCACATCTTCACTCTTTACTGAGCTGTTGACAAATAAATTCTGCTTTTTCAACTGATGACTGGCAGTCCAGTCACCAAGCCATCAAGCTCAGGTATCATTTTAATGTCAAACAACTTAGCCATCATTGCATCAAAATAGTTTGTAGCTGTGAAAGAGTTCTAGAAATTACAAAAATAAAATAAAAAATAAGCAGGTGATAAGTAAATAATCTGCTAATTGTAAATCCCAAAAGTGTCTTTCCCACACTGTCATGATCCAGAAAACAATGTCTGCTGGCATTTGGAGCACTCTGTTTATATATAAGTCTCAAAGTCAGAGATTGGTTAAGATGGCACAAAAATTTGTCACCCCATCCTCTTAAACCTGATCAGAAAAGAAAGGAAGCAGATAACCTATCAATTTATTTAAATATAACCTAGTCAGAAGTAGACATCTATGATTTTCATCACAGACAATCACCACAGTTCTCACTGACCTCCAAATTTGTGTGGTGCAACTCAACAAATATTTTTTAAATGAAGATGCTTATAAGTAGGTTGAAAAACTTACACTTGAAAGCCAGGATTCAGGTCTTTTTCAAGAAAATTAGAGCAAATATATTCTGATATTCTGAATTCCTATCAATTACATCTTTACACAATTTAATTAAGTATATAATGTAAAAAAAGGTTTAGTAAACCTCTTTCCTAAAACAACAACTGATTGTCAGAATTTAGCAAATCGGCTCCATGACACACATTAAAAAATATTTGGCTTACAAATTTTTTTTTCTCTCGATTAGATTTTCAATTTTTCATGTTGTCTGCCACATTAGTTGCCTTCATCAAATTACATCTCTAATGTCGACAACATAGCAAGTCCATCTTGACAACATGGGAAATACACCTCCTGCACATTCACATGTTGAGAACATGGTAAGTTCCCCTCAACCATTTGACAACATGGCAAATTCACGCCCTATTCCTCTTGTTTTGAATGCAGTAATTTAAACAATGAATTCAAATTACTTTAGAGACAAGGCACCCAGAGTAATGGATAATTATTCAGAGTTTTTGAGATATTTCAGAAAGTTAATTATTACAATGGATGGACTATGCAACACTGACTTTTTGGAATCAAAAACAAACTCATCATCTGCAAAATAAAGATTTCAGTATCTAAAAAGTGGTTACCAATATTCTAATCAACAACCATGATTATATTTTTAAGATATCAATCATCTAAAAATACCCTGGTCTTTTTTTATGATGTCATTTCTCTTGCAGATTGAGAAAAAAAAACACTTCCATGTTGACCTCTCCCATCACTTTGTGAGTATTGCTAATCAAGGACTATTTTCAAAATACCTTGTTTTCTTTTTGTGATGTCATTTCCTGTTGGCATTTGAGTGATACAAATACACTTTCCTACTTTCATATATGAGTGAAAGCAATCAAGCCAACTGTAAATTTTTGTACTTATAAAACCCCCAATCCCAAGAGTACAAATTGTACTTAAAGACTTCATTAATTGTTTTGCCAGAGTAAATTGTTTGGCATGTTTATCATGTCTGAAAATAGGAAGAGTCAACAGTATTTGCTGTTTCAGCAACAGCAATGGGGGCATTGGAAATCTGACCAGCTTCATTCAATTTCATTATTGTCAGGTTTTCAATTTTTGCTAATTACAAGAATGTCTTTGGATGACTGATAATATGAGAGCAGGGAATTTTGTAATTATTAAGTTTTAGTTGGTTTGTGTTATGTGGTGACACATTTTTTGGTTGCATGAATTTCTCTACTCAGAAGGGCTAAATGGTTTCAAGTTGACAATCAGAATCAGTAACACATTTTTTTACCATTTCACCCCAAGCAAGAGGTGACTGCATGTGAGAGAAAATGAAAAAAAAACATTAAAGAGAGAGAACAATAAAAGAACAGGAATTAAGAAGACAGAAGATAATGATTGGCATTGCATTTATATTTTTGAAGATCAAAGTTAATTGGAAAGCAGAAGGCCAGAAGAGAGTTCCACAAGCAAGAAGCACAAGAGAAGAAACTGCTGACATAAAAGTTAGTTATATCTAGTCACCATTTCAACAGTAAGAAGGCCCTGCTGCCAAATCTAGTACTGTGCTTAAATTCATAAAGTCTAAGTAGCAAAGACAAAAGCTTATCAGAATAATCACATTGAAAATATTTATTAAAAAAACACAGGGAAGCTGTTACAGTGGTGGGAAAATAACTGAAGCTGAGATGGCACATCAAAACCAATAACATAGCAGATTCTCCTTTATATTTTATCAAGAATCTCTAAATATATAGAATAAGCACCAGACCAGATGTGACAGCAATATTCAAAACAAGGAAGAAGGGTAGACTTATAAATATGTAACACAGATTCTGTCATGAAACGTTGTCTAGCACAACATAGTGAAAGAACTTTCCTAACAGCAGAACTAACAATTGAGTCAATATGGTTCCATTTGATGTTAGTAGAGAAACTAGCATTGGAAGCACTAAAATTACGAAGCCATTTCCTGCCCCAACAGATTGTAGGTTATTTATAAACTCAGTTGCCAATTTGACTTCATTGAATCAATCAAATTTACTATTAAATAGTTGTGTTATCAGCATAAAAACCAAACTGAGAACTGATGTCATCAGAAGATCATTGTTGAAAATTAGGAACAACATGGGTCCATGGCTAGCACCGTGGGGAACACCTGCATTAATGCAAAAAGATCTAGAAGAGTGGCCATTCAAGACAAATTTCATTTTATGATTTGATAAGAAAGACTGAATCAGTTCAAAATTTCATCCAGAAATACCGTAAGCTTCAATTTGTGAAGACCAGTATGCTAAACCCTGTCAAATACTTTCCAGATATACATAATACCCCGAGCTTCCCCATTCATATCTAAAGCTTGTTGATAGACTCTTTCAGCAATAACTGTTAATACATCAGCAGTTGACTTAGAGAAGAGAAAGCCATATTATTTATCTGAAAGAAGACCTTGTGTGGTGAAATGTTTAACCAATTCCAGTCATGGCATATTACCTCTTTTCACAGTCATAACACGATTATAGAAAGTTTGAAATATAAAATAGTTTTCAAAAGCAGTGTCAGTTTTAACGCATTGAAAGGTATTTGCACATTTGCATTTATATGTAAATGATTCAACCAATGGCTATAAGCAAGATATCCACAATGCAAATGGTAAGGAATTTGTCTAAGGGAGATTACTCTGATCATAGCTATCATTTATTTGACAGGATAATTTGAAGAAAGCAAAGAAAACAAAATGTTTCCTTATAGTCTTTTCAGTGATGTATCAGCTTTTATTTTCTCTAACTTCATAAATAGGCCTTCATTTACATGTATTGAGGAAAAATATTATACAGCCAGGTTGCAGTAACTTAGATGAAATGAAGTGGGCATCTCTTTCCTTCAGTAGTTTTTGCCCATTTTTAACAGTCTGGCTGGTAAGCAGTTGCAAAATCTCTAACTACTCAACAAAAAAGTACAAAGTACAAGAAGAAGAGAAGAGCTGAAAAATGGTATCAGTAGGTTAGCAGTGTACTCTTATCCTTTGTCAGCATTTTGTATTCGTGTCTGGCATTCAATCAGCCCCAAATACTATCAGTTGCAACTTTCATCTTTCCATGCAAGATAAAATAGACTTTTTTCATACTATACTGTTTTTCTTATTTCCCTCACATACTCAGGGAGTAATATTCTGATGGGGGGGGGGGACTAGAAGATCTGAAAAGGAATGCTTATTTCTGGCTTAATAACAAAAAATAAGAAAGAAAAAGTCTAGATGCAATAGAAGAACATGTCAGAGAAAACTAATTATGTGTTTTATGCCTGTATACCATTAAACTTACCATAACACCTAAGATTTAATTTCAAACAGTAAAATAAGGTTTTCTAGAAATAGAAGTAAAAAAAAAAATAAAAAGTTGAAAGACTTATCTTCAAGTTTTGTAGATATAATCCCTTCATCAGAGGATGAAAAATGTTCAAGTGAATATATAATATGGTAAGATAAGAAATAAAAATAAAAATAAAAACAAGCAAAATAATTTAACCCAAATAAATAAATAAATGACTTCCGGTAAAATAACCGCCAAAATAGACTACCCACAATGCACCACTGACCCATATATATAAATAGCCGAGAAAAATAGCAGCACTCGTGGCCTGACAATTGCATCTAGCATGAACCAGACCGTCACCTCTAAGTGTTGACTTCTATGTTCACTTTTATATTTACACATGCTCTATCTCTGATATTGAGCAGTTTATCCCATAAATATAGCACATCTTAAGACTATATTTCTTCATTATATATATATATATATATATATATATACATATATATACACACACACACACACACACACACACACAAAGGGTTCTTGAAATGTTTTGGGCTCAATCAAAATGAAAAAAAGGTTTTGCTATTTTTGGAAAAAAGTTCAGACAAAAGCTTTTTCAGTACCCTCTTCAGATATAGGTTATGTTGCACATAGCATTGATCATTGTGGAAAGTAGGATTGGTAAGTTGAGTTTAAATTATGGCTAATGTCATTGCATTCACTTTTTCACAAATCTTTGCCTTAACCTAGCTATGCCTTAAATAGCAGGGAAAACTAGACTCCATAGCCTTGGCTGGCAACCAGTCTAGAAAAAGGACAACTGTGAAAATCGATTGAATGTGGCACTATTAACTGCAGCCCATAAAATTTACTTGCTATTGACAACAGTAACACAAATGTTGTGAGGCTGCAACATAATACTTCACAGGAAGTCTACAGGTTCAACCAACTGACTGACCAACCAAGCACATATACATACTTCAATAACATGGATAAGTGGTTCACAAGCTTGTCTCACAGATTAACAGAGTATGAGTGAATATATCTGCACTAGTAGCAAGTAAATTTGGTCTAAAAAAATAAATTGTGGAGAGCTATGATCGCTCACATCCTGAAGCGACATGACACATAGAAGAAGAAAATTAAATGCAGCTTAATGAAGAAAGATTTTACATAACATATCTATCTCCTTCCTTGTCAATGCACTTAACCCAAGGCTTCTCCAATCAATCAGAGACTGAAAAATTACACTGTAAAACTTTAGATCAGAATGTATGTGTGTATGAATGTGTATGATAGAATGAAGATTTCCATAAAAATCTTTTTTATTCTGTGTTTTACATCCAAGATTGGTGCATAAACACTAATGTGGGTCATATGTGCTTTTGCAAAAAGGATGCACGATTTTATATCAATCCAATGAATTTTTGACCACACCAGAGAATAACTGACCCAAGTAAAAACAAATAAACTCTTCGGCTCTTCTCAGTCTTTTAACTAAAGAAAGTTTCTGCTTGATCTATGAAAAAACATTTGGACCAAATTTTGGAGAAATCACATGACTGGTTATCTCAGTTAGCTGCTATATATAGGGCAGCCTTAAAAGTGCTTGGCCTGTCAAAGAAACACCATCAGAACTGAGTAATAACCATCAGAACGGTAGTAATAACTACACTGAAACCAGGTCATCCTTTTATGGGGCAGATTCATGCTCTTTATATCATGGAAGATATCTTATGGTTGCAGACATCATGAGAAATCCAACTTCTTGCAAAATGCAACACCACCCAGACTTTCTGTGAGGGCATCAAAACTCTAGATGGCCTCAGGAAACAAACTGTTTTCCATGTCCACTTAACAAACAGCAAAATTCTCCACAAGACTTGGCATAAGATCATAAACAGTTGGGCAGATAATGTCTTGAACCACAACAAACCTGGCTAATCCACAAATCCTCAGTAATTTACCAGACCTTCCTCCAAGACATATCTGGACATACAACCTCTATTCTGTGAAGCTCAACAGACTATCCAGGCACTGAAAAACAAAAATGCAGGTCCCAAAAATATTCTGGCAGAGCTTATCAAACATGGGGGTTACCTCCTGTTAAGCCACCAACACTTTTGATTGCCAAATACTAGGAGACTGGGATTATCCAACAGTACTGGAAGGGTGCCAACATTGTCATCATCTTCAAAATAGGAGAGCAACCGAGCAGTCTGTGGAAAAAAATAAATGGAATCTCCCTTCTGTCCATCACATGAAAATACAAGATCATGCTCAACAGACTTGCAGACCACATCTCAGAAAATAACCTTCTAGAAATCCAGTTTAGTTTATAAAAGTCCAGAAGCACAAATGACATGTTATTTATTTCACAGCAGTTACTTGAAAAGAGCATAAGTTGTGCAAAGACCTTTATATAGTCTTCATCAAACCAAGCAAAGGCCTTTGACATCCTCAGTCAGAAAATGCTCTGGAAACAAATTGCCAGAATTGGAGTCCCACCTAAGTTTCTTTTAGCTTTCTAAGAGGGGTACTCTGGTCGGAGTAACTCAGGGTTAATGCTAGGGTGAAGCAAGGCAGTGTTTTTTTACCAGTCCTTATCAACTTCTTATCTGGCACAGCCAATCATTTCCCACCTTTTTTTGGGACACAAAGTTGATGTTCACCTGAAATACCATCTTTATGGAAGCCCGTTTAACATTGGCAGTTCCAGGCCCAAACAAAACCAAATATTTGCTAGACACATGAACTCCACTACACAGATGATTCTGTAACTCTGCCATACACAAAAGCCTATGCAGAATACTCTTGATGTGTTTGTATCTGTCGTTTGAGCTTCAGATCAAGATTCAAAAACTCATAACTCAACTAGTTGTTTGCATCCAGATTATTATGGTATATTACTTCACTTGGTTCCACAACACTAACATACGGAAGTAAGCAGTGTCATCAACAATGATAAGTGCCTGGTTTTTTCTAAGACAAAAATTGTCATGTTCATCATTTTTCAAAGATAAAATTGTGTGAAAATTAAATTTTTATCTGTGAAGTGAAAAATGCTATGGTTGAACACTTAATTTTAAAATTAAAGATACTATTTTGTTGACTGAATTTTACTAGTCTTGCACCAAAACAATTAAAGAAATCATTATTCAATAGAATTAAATAAAACTGTTTTACTGTAATAATGTGTCCAAATAATGAAGATTGTTCTAGTTCCAAATACCATGCCTCTTCCGGATGTCGCCATTATCTCCCTTTAACTCAATCTACCCTGGTGGACAAAATAAAGGGTTCAGTTCAAAATTCCAATCACCTGAAGAAGGCCAGAGTATACAATGGCCGAAACCATTGTCAAACAATAGACGGTTCCAATTTTCATACTGGTGACTGTAAATCATATGTTTTTACTTAGAGATGGATGCCCATGAAACAAGAGTTGGAGCATGTATAACCCTTTATTTTCCAACTGACTTTCTTAGCCAGATCCAACATCTATGAGAACTCGTTTTCATGGATCTCTACAACACCCTATTTTTGGTAGCACTAAGCAAGATCTGTCCTTTACAATCTCTCCAAGACCATTCTCTACACCATTCTCTTACATAAACTTGTTCACTCTGTTGCTCACTGCTTTCCTGCTGACATTCAGTTTGCCCTGTGAATATTAAATTCTTCAGAACCTTCTTTAGGAGTCCAAGAAATTTCAACTCTTGATTCTGGAAGTTTTTTTTTTTTCTTACATGCTCAGTTCATGATTGTCTCAACATTGTTCTGGAGAACATCTCTGTGCCTCATGTCCTCAATAAGATAATTGTTCACTAGTCACTGCCATATTAGGAGGATTGATATTACATAGCAGTTCAGCACTCTTTTTTTCTAATGAAATTTTCCCATTTCTTAATACTTTGTTTAGTTTTTGGAAGACATCTTTCATTATTCTACTGCACCCTCAGATTTTTGCATCACATTTTCCATTGTCTTTATTCTCAACATTGTTTCCATTGTATTAATTTTCTTAAAAGTAAAAAAACATTCTCCCTCAGTGTTGATTTTATATCCTTTTACAATTTGGTAGTAACTGAAAAATATCATTATTTTCAAAAGAGAGATTATATGACTTAAACACTGCATAACTGACCTTTGTGGCATAAAAACCCTTAAATTTTCAATCACTCAATCTCTCACACAAGCGGTTGACTTTCCTATGCATTTCCCCAGTAACCATGATGGTAAGGCTTCCCTTCTCCATCTATTTTACCTCCATCTCAGAGTCTTCTTGTGACATGCAGCTCTGTCATCTTGGCAACTCTAATTATGCCGTCATGTCTGTTAACATCTCCTACTCCTCCCCTCCCCTCCCACTAACAGAATGTCTTTCTGTTATCAACAAGCAGACAGGGACTCATTCTGTGATTTCTTCTCTGATGTCCCCTGGAATGTTGTTTTTAATTTCCCCATCCCAAAATGTGCATCTGTGGTCTCATCCTGAGTAAAAGCTGGAATTGAGGCTTTCATCCGCGCAAGAAAATATAAAGTGAAATCACGTTCCTTCCCTTAGTTCGCAGCTGCTTGCTCAGCTGTTATTGCCAACAGAAAATCACGACTTCCACCTGTACACTGTAGCAACATGTCTGATTGCAACAGGCATCTCTTTGTCACTGCCAAGTAATGAGTGCAAGTGTGTCCTCAATGAAGCAAAGTTATTCTTTGCGAA
This sequence comes from Acanthosepion esculentum, assembly GCA_964036315.1. Lineage (NCBI taxonomy): Eukaryota > Metazoa > Mollusca > Cephalopoda > Sepiida > Sepiidae > Acanthosepion > Acanthosepion esculentum. The sequence goes on along the minus strand of OZ038475.1, from coordinate 1,462,847 downwards.
AAGAAAGAAAATGTATTGCTTCTCACAAGTTTGGTTCTAAAAATTATTGGTGGCTCTGCAAGAGAGTGCTGAACAACAGCAAACCCACAATACCTCCATTATTCAACAATTTGAGGTCCTAACTTCCTCAGCTGACATGGCTGAATGCTTTGCTCAGAAATTCTCATCCAATTCAACACTAGACTCATCTGGTGTACCCACACCCCAAGAACTGAGGCTCTACCGAGGGATGCACATAACCCCAATAATGGTATCTGACATCATCTCTAAATTAGACTCCCATGGCAAGTGGTGGGATGGGATACCAACCATAGTCCTGAAGAAATGTGCTCCTGAACTGGTCCTGTCCTCTCCAAACTGTACAATTACTGCCTCACTGACTCTTGCTTTCCAGCCTGTTGGAAGTCCTCATCTGTTGTTCCTGTCTTTAAGAACTCTGGAGACCATTCTGACCCATCTAACTACCACCCTATCAGTCTCTTACCACTCATTGGTAAAGTCTTTGAGGCTTTATTCAATGCCAAAGTGGTTAAGCACCTTACTTCCCATAATCTGCTCTCCAACAAGCAATATGGTTTCCTCTTCGCCTGATCTATTGCTGACGTGCTCACACCCATAACTGAATTTGTATGCCAAGCACTTCACAATAACGGAGAAACTCAAGCAATGGCTCTAGATATCTCTAAAGCATTTGATAGGGTTTGGCATGCCGGCCTCCTTTGTAATCTTCAGGGATACAGCATTACATAATGATTATTTGACTTAATACAATCAGACCATGAAATGAACAGCGTCCTAAATGAGTTATCCTCCAGCTCCTTTATCACAAACGCTGGTGTTCCCGAAGGCTCTATCTTTTGGTCCTACACTGTTCATCAACGACCTTCCTGATGTCATCAGTTCCCAAGTAGGCATCAACACAGACGATACTACTGCCTCAATAGTAAATCTGGCATCATTGACAAAACTAAATGGGTCGCTGGTCTCGAAATAAACCTCCAGTCTGTGATTGACTGGGACAAGAAATGGCTTCTAAACTTCAATGCCTCCAAAACAAAATTTACCCACCACAGAGAACCCCCCCGCCTCCCATCGGAATGGCTGATGCCCAACTTCATGAGAGCACCTCGTTGCACCTGCTTGGTCTCACGCTGTCCGCTGACAAGTTGCTTTCACAGGGTTCCTACACTATATTAATTTAAACGAGCTACTAGGTTGGCATCTTGGTCCCACCCTTTCACTGTCGAAACAGTTAAATGTAATCATCTCTTCTACCCAAACAGCTTCTTCTCTCGCACTTCCCATCTGTGGAACTCCCTTCCTCTTACTTGCTTCCTTGATAACTATAATCTTCAAATATTCAAGTGTAATGTCAATTAACATCTTCTGATACCTTGATCTTGTTCCCTACCCTTCTCTTTATTATTGAAGCATGAAACACAAAAACATGAAATAAAAAACACCCTAACCTTCCTTGACATGCCTCTTTACTCTTGTTCCAACCCTAACCCTTGCGTGCTAAAAAAAAATCACTAAAGAGCAAATCTATTGATTTGTGGAGAATAAAAATTATAAGCTAAGAGTTGCATTAGACAGTAGTAGATTTTAAAAGAAAAAAGGCAATAAGCAACCATCTTTCTTGTGGGGATAATGGCCACCATCTTTCTCAAAGGAATTGCTACTCGTATTTCTAAAAGATGAGAAAACAAAAACATTAAACTAGAAAAATCAGTGATTATATTTTTAATAAATTTACACTAAAACATTTTTTTGACAAATAAAGAGACAAAGAGTGAAATATTTATATTGCATACACATAGAATCAAGTTTTTCATTTATATAAATAAAGGATTACATTATACAAATGATCAGTTAAGGCAGGAATAATTATACTTTAATTTTATTTTGGGTTGTTATTCATATTTCTCTTATAACTTTGCATTTCTTTAAGGATTTTAAACTTTAAAGAAATACCGACTTTTGAAGCAAATATGACCAAATAAATCTTGTCTTTTTCAGCTTGTCCTTTCTAAAAACTTTAAAAATGTTATCAAAAGTAAGACTTTTCACATTATAGTATAAAAGCAAGAAACTGATAATTCAATAAAATTTCTTTGAAAAGACTCACAATCTTTGAATATTCTGTGAAAAAGGCTTTCATTTCAAATCAATCCCACAATGCCCTGCACAATGCAGACAAGAGATATATAGCCAGACTTCCTGTTTGTAAAGACAAATCTAAGGCAGGCTAGCCTGACACACAGAACATCAGCAGCAGTAGCAGCAAAAGTGTGAAATGCCAAACCTCTACATAAGTTTGATTGGATTACTCTGGATTCTTTTCTCTTTTTGGTGTAGATAGATCAACAGTACTTAACTCTGACAAAGAACAGTTTCCCACCTGAGAAAAAAAATGGAAAATAAAGAAATTATTTTCTTTTTGTTTCTCTTTCTATCCATCACTTATAGAAGCATTCCATTCTGTTAGCAGCTGGCTGCTAACAGAATGGGTAAGGCTATAATTGTTGCCAGATGTGCAAAGCTTCCTCACAGCTTTTCTGCAAACATTCAGGTAATAAGTTTTCACTTAAAAGTGGAAACAAGAAATTTAAAGAAAAGAAAGCAGAGAAAACCTGATTGCTTAATTGATTGATGAATGAGTCAGGCACTCAGCAGGGGAGGGGGACTCATGGTCATTAGCTGAATGATGATCTCCAAGACACAGATTTTGCCCAAGTCTTTTATGGATTTCAGTTGATACCAGTCAGATATCTTACCTGCCTAACATCATCAAGGAAACCAAAATTATATTAGAGTTGCAAAGTAATTTCTTGCAGTGCTACAGAATGGTTAACACCAACTTTAATAGATTATTATCATGAAACTTGGACAATACTTGCTCAGTTCCAGTTGAAATGTTTTTTAAAAAATTCAAATATTTAATCAAAATACAGATTACCAAAACACACTAACCCAACATGTCCATCAGACTCATCTAATCAACAGTTTTCCACAGAAACTATCTAAAGCAATCACAAAACCCCTAACTCTGTTCCTAGGTACCATCAATTCAACACACATTAGACAATCTGGTGACATAATCCAGAAAACCAGAAACATGAAAAATACGGTTATGGCCAGCTCAAATATCAAATCATTGTACACCAATATACCTGTCACAAAATGCTTCAAGAAACCACCTCCCCAAATCCAAAAGAAAAACTTTCTCTACCAGTCCACAAAATTCTAGACTCATTTAAACTAATTATAAATCACTATTTCTTTCCCCTTAACAACAGTTTCTACAAACAAAATTTCAATTCATGGATGGAACCCCACCATCACCACTATAAGCATGTCTGATCTTTTAGAATCTGGCCCATTTAAATCTAAAAACTACTTACCTTAGATATATAGATGACATCCTATTAATATATCTCCACTGCATAAACCTACCAAACATCATAAAGAAACTCAATAATGGAGAAACAACCATCAAAGTATGAAACACAAAAAGATCAAATAAAAAACACCCTAACCTTCCTTGACATCCTATTAATCCAAAACAAAAACAAATATTTTTAAGTTTTACATAAACCAACAAAAAATGATTTAATAAATTTCTATTCCCAGCACAGCCAAAAAATAAAATCAGAATTAATCATAGACTTCTCAGTGTCCTCAGAATATACAGCCTGGAACTTCTAAAGGAAGAAGAAAATACATTGAAAAAAAATGTTTAGACTCCTTCCCAGAAATAAAACAGGTAATAACTTAAATAAAAAAAAGAGTATGTCACATTGTGAAGAACATATTTAGAGAGACTATTAATATATTTCCTTTGATAAACCAATAGCAGTCACACTTTTTCATATCATCAACATTTATACAACATAATTAAAGAATGTAAGATCCAGATTCCTTCAAACATACCAAACATTTGGATGCATTCAAAAGTCATACATAATAACAATAAAATATGTAAAATAGAATGAAACCTAGACACCACCACATACACAAAATTTCCAGACACACACAATTTTTCCTCAACAAACCTCATACAATAATCATAAGAATAATAATAAAATTAAGCCAAAACACACACACGCACCCACACACAGCTCCAAATTTCCCAAACACACACAATTTTTTTCCTCAACCATCGAATTCACCTTGACATTAGTAACGTACATCTAACCAGCAATCAACAACAAATGTACCGACACCACCAACACCTGCAAGACTAACTAGAAACTTGATAGACACATACCTTTCCCATTATCCTCCCACTACAATTTTAGGAATTAAACACATGGACTAACAAAATGCACAAACACACACATACGCACACAATAACGCAAAAAAAAAAAAAAAAAGACACATGCGGTCTACCTGACCAATGAAAAACAAACAATACAGAACTCAAGGGACAGGAACATTGTCTTACATCAGAAAATTTCTGATGAAGCTTAAATAAAAGCAAAGCATGTTAAATTTATAACGGTTTCCTATTTGTTTGTTATCCTACCATTCTGCCAGATTTCATTCATAATTCATTCCCATATATATATATATAATTTGTTTTTTTCTTTTAAGTAATGCTAACAAAGGATTGATTTGGTGTCAGAGGAGAGGACTGTTCTTAGAATTTTCACAATCACAGCACGAACCAATATGCAGCTTCCTAACTTACCTGATATTGTTCTCCAGGACTACTATACTACACATGGGTAGTTATTGAGATGGAAGCTGACCATACCACAAAAGGCCTGTCATTGAGATGGAAGTGTTGCATAGCCCCCTGGTGGGGGTGGTCTCATCTTGTCTTCTCTTGGCCAGCAATTGCTAGTTGATTTAGTTTGGCAATTAAAAAACTCTAACACAGAGAATTTTAACTTAACTATTTTATTAATGTTTATGTTGACATGTACTAAACTGAAAAACTTTTCTCTATCATTCCCATGCTAGCTCAGCCAATCAAAATCAACTTCCTTATTTTGATTTGCATCTGACCTCAAAGTTCAACCTTTGAAAGTCACTGCTGAGATACAATTCTCCTTAAAAATAATAGTCTTCTAAACTATTATTTAACAGAAGCTGACCATATCACACATGGGTTGTCACTGAGATGGAAGCCATACTACACATCATATGTAGATTTTTTTGAAAATTTTCTCTTGAATTTCTTTTAATCATTTCACCCCAAGCAAGGCAATAATGCTACTAAGATGCAATGGTTACTGACAGTTGAAGAGAATGAGAAGACTTTAATGAGGAGAAGTGAGAAGACAGAAGATGGTGATTGATGTTTCATTTATATATTTAAAGATTGTATATGGCAAGAAATCAGAAGAGAGTTCCACAGAAAAGATGCACAAGAAAAGAAATTATTAAAATACAACAGACAGTTGCCAATCTAGCAGTTGAAGTACCAAAAAAGAAAGCTCATCAGAACAATTGCCATGAAAATATTTTTAAAAAAGACAAAGGGAAGCCACATCATGGTGGTGCGAAAGTAACTGAAAATGAGATGCCAGGTCAAGATTGATTGTATTACAGACCCATCTTTGGATTTTGTCAAAAATCTCGAGATGTATGGTAAGAGCACCAAACCTGATATGACACATTTATAAATGTGCAAGATTGTCTGACACAGCGCACAGTGAACCAACTCTTTTCTAGCAATAGTCCTAACAACTGATTTAATATAATCACACTCCATTTTATGTCAATTGAAAACAAGTGTTCAAGAAAGTGCAAAGAGTTGCTCTCCTGGACGTTAGCATTAGCCATGCTGATTGATTGGAGATCCTTTTCAGGAGCAGTTACCAGTTTTATTTTGTCAGATATACCAGACTTGCTACTAAGACAAGAGTAAATAGTTGTGTCAACTGTATAAATACAGAGTTGGAAATCAGAAATGAAGGTCATTGATGAAGATCAGAGCCAGCAAAGATCCAAGGATAGAGACCTGGGGGATTAATATGATATAATCTAGAAGTGTGCTTGTTCAACACTAACCCTAGAGCCACAGTCGGAGCCTCAGCATTCTTATCTAAAGACTGATAAACAAATTCAGTGATGGCCATTAACAGACCATCACTAGACCTGGCAAAATAGAAGCTATATGCTTTATTCAAAAGGAGGCTATGGGAAGTAAGATTCTTAACCAACTCAGCATTGATTAGAGCATCTAATACTTTATCAAAAAGAGGTAAAGTGACTAATAGGATGATATTGGAGGGATCAGAAAGGTTCCCAGAGTTCATAAAAACAGGAAAACAATAGAAGAGGACTTCCAACAAGCTGGAAAGCAAAAAGCAACAAGGCATTTATTTAAATGTTTGAAGAGAACAGGATCCAGTTCAGGAGCACATTTCTTTAGGACAACTGCAGACATACCATTGAATCTGCAAGCCTTGCCGTCCTGGGTATGACATTAAACTACATCCACGTCCTAGGTAAGATGATAACTACATCCAACAGCAAGGCATTTGATCAGAATGTTTTGAGGAACATGGAACTACCTCTTAATTGCTGGTGTTCCCAGGTCCACCCTGTCCTGGGGTAGTAGCACCTGTCAGGGTCACAGCTAGGGGCAAACAATTGACCTCCTAAAAAGGGTCAAAACACTATGAAAGTATAAAAATAGGTTTTAATACCAGTAATACTTTCTTTGGAAAATTTTTTACCAGTAATACATTTTTGAGAAAAAAATATATTACCAGCAATAAAAATTTGTCAACATTAAATATCTTATTGAGGTTGATATGCCGTAAAACAAACCAAACCACAAGCCTTATGGGGATCGAGTTTAGAAATGATAGCAAAAACAAAGGACAGAGTTATATATGCATATCACTCACTAGCAACTCTGTTCTGAGTAGGGGAGAAAGATTCAGGTAGAGATACTCCAGATGATTTGAGAGTGGAGTTGGAAAAGAATTTCTGAACAAAGCATTCTGCTTTATTTGCAGTAGATGTCAACACTTCAAAATAATTGAAGAGAGGAGAGACTGAATTTGATTTTGTTCAGTACACTCATACAGTGATGCCAGTAATCTCTAGAATCAAAATTGTGACAGGCTTTTTGTCATTCTATCAGGGAATGGTGACTTTGCCTCTTTGAGGAGATGCTTACTCATTAGAAGCAGTAACAAAGACAGATCTGTTATGATCAGACATGTGACTATCGTATAGACAGAGCACATGATTCTTGTGGGCTATATTGGCTAAACAGGCATGAGAGAATCAAGGTGATATCTTTGTTTGTCTATATATTATAATTTATTCACAATTACCTGGTACACAGACACACACACAAACAAATATATATGCAAATATATACACACACACTCATATAAACACATAAACATACAATGAATACTGAAAAATTCTGCAACTGGCTTCAAAGTCAGACTAAATCACCAAATTACAGTCAAATCAAGAACTTTATATATATATATATATATAAGTAAATTGAATTTGTATGCACATTTTCTTATAGTCTGTAAATTATCATTTGAACAGAAATAAAATGATGGTGACGACATTTTCTGTAAAAGTTAGATGTTATCTATATTAACTCCAACCCTCAAATATCCAAACATTCCTCCAAATTAAAAAAGATAAGATAAAATGTTTGTAAAACTTCAATTCCAGGCAGAAACTTCATCTGGTTCATTCTGGCACTCTTATTTGACACCAAGCAATTCTAGGTCAATCTCCAATGTTTTATGGCATTGATGGTATTACCAATGCCACCTGGGTTAATGGTAATGATGTTTCATTCCCCAAGCAATACCTGGTACCAGCATCATTATCTGATAAAGACTGTTGGAAAACTAATCAGATATACTTCATCAATATGTGTGTGTGTGTGTGTGTGTGTGTGTGTAAAAATATATTTGTCTACATACATTTGTGATTTTAATATATTCCTTAAGGAGTTAGATGATTATTTCATCTACAAGACTTGATAATTTTCAAAGTTAGTGAATATATATAATTCAAAGAAAGTTCATTTCAACTGCAAATTTTTCTTACAACTTTCTTTTTAAGATTTTATCTTGGATTTTTGCTTTTTTGTCATCCAATCATTTTAATCATTTATTCACCAAATTCATTTCATTTTTTCCTTTCAATTCATTTTCCTTTAACCTGAATTCATGTGAAAAATCAGTCCAATAAAACCTCAAACAATTCTGTAAAAGATTCAAATCATGGGCCTGAGCAATTCCATATGTGGATAGAGATCTTTGGCCAGAAAAATGTGTTTGATGAAAGAGTACTAGGCACTGTTAAGCAAGATAATTTACTGTCAATGGCTTGCAAATCTGTTTTTGTCTATATTTCTGAGATGTGGTATTGTAACTATTTACATTGTTCAGACTGTTGTCATTATCTTTACTGTCACATTCACCAGCAAATGGTTTGGTTTGAAATTCCAACAAATGTTACTTGAAGAAGGCAAGAAACATTACAGATACGGCAGAAAAGATGAGGACAACAGTCTGAACAATGTAAATAATTACATTGTTGTTGGATATTCCATTGACGAAGCTTTATGTCTTGGCAAGCAAAATATTTACACAAATAGAAACATATATATGTATGCATTTATGCATGTATGAATCAATGATTAGCAAACTCATTTTGAAAATGGTTTAGCCTTGGCTGAATGCTTTACCATTGTGACCTTGAGATATGTAAAAAAGAAAGATATAAAAACCATACTAACTAATATTTTGGGAAGAATTTGATTTTTTTACATTACATATTTTCCTTATCTTTCTATGTATTCAGTTTTCAATAAAGAATTTACGCTCTGAAATGAAATCTTTAGTCCTTTGCTTAAATATTCAGCCATTCCTACAAATACGTTTGCATAAGTGTTGAGGTAAAGTCTAAAATTGATTGATTATCCCTGAATGATTGTCATCAAAGAAATATTCACAATTTAACTTTCTTTATGATTAAGCGATTTCATTGAACATGCAAAGAAAAGTTTCAGGAAAAACACACTTCAGATTTTAAGATAAAATTTAAAAACTTAAAGAATAATCATAATTCCAGAGATCAATACAATATGGAGATTTTTAAGAGACTTTCATGATAGATTTTATTTCTTCCCTTTATTACCGTATTGCTTCTAGCAATGAAAAAGTCGAAAATTTACTTGTATAGATTTTATAAAAAATAAGTTTTGTAAAAAACATGATTCTAGTGGTATAGCGATGACAGTAAGAATGAAGTGATGACAGTAATTACTTGTCACTTGTCAAATGACATTTGGATATATGTTGCAAACTCTAAAAGTGAAAGTTCAGATCAGTAAGAAGAATTACTGTATTTCCTAGCCTCAAGGATGAGACACCAATTTGGGATTTGCAACATTAAAAGAAAAAAGAATAAAATTCAAAGTCCCCTTATCAGCAAGCAGCAACACACTGATTTCTGCTTCATTAAAAAAAAAAACTGGTCTCTTACAAAGAGAGAAAGTGTATTCTAATTAAATATAAATCATCAAAATGCGTTTTTAATTTTTAACATAATCTGAAGTATTTAATATTTTTGGAATATCAAATTTCTGGCTAAAAATTAAGTTTGAACAGCAAAAATGAGGAAAAGTAAGGGAAGTCTTCTTATGATTTTTCTTTCTTTTAGAAATGCAAAATTTAAAACTTTATCTTTAAAATTTAAAACCTGATTTGGAGGGAACTTTGCTGTCTACTGAAGAGTTCCTACCTCAACGGAGCAAGTTCTATTTATACTCACGTGGACATCACAGGAACCAAGTTACAAAAGAGGCTAAATTACAAAACTTTTGAAATGTCTTCAGAATTATGCCCCCACCCTCAACTCCTCAAATGTTTTAAACAGAATTTATATTTATCGAACAATTCAAAAAGTAAAAATCAGAAAAAGTGGAAATAAACAGGTTCTCAGAAAAATTTGAACTATTTCTCTCACTGTAAATAAAACAGCAATTATTAAAAGCAAACATTTTATTTTGTATCAAGAATTAAAGTAGCAAGTGATTTCCTGTCTCAAGCCAGATCCTCACTGACTAAATGCATGGAAAATTTGAGATCAAATTATAGGACAAATTCTATTAAGTTTTATTTAATTGCTATAACATAAAAAATATAATGAATATGGTACATTCCCTGAGTGTTCTAAGGACAAATTTCCCCATAAGTGATTTAAAAATTGATTGAATATCCCTAAATATTAAAATTGATGTGTTTTCAACAGGGATTAACTTTCAGTGTCTGTTTCACTTATTTTTGATGACTAATTATAACCAAGAATGATACTAAACACTATTCCATGATTCCAATAAAAATCTTCCTAGTACCTCACTTAAGAAAAATAATGAGAACATGACGCAACAGTCATAATTGTTCTAAAAACACTGACTAGGTACAAAAAAGTCTGGCCATATGTTACAAATGGCAAAGTAACAAAAATTGAAAAGCAAAATGACTTTTGACAATGAAAAAAGTGTTACATGCAAAAAGGTAAAAAATTGAAATATTGTTGCATAATTAATATTTATAAAAACTAAATGATAATTGTGGGTTTTATTTAACTAATTTTCTAATTTACTGACAGAAAACACATTTTTTTTCATTTTCCAAACTTAAATATACTAAGAAAATAAAGGTATGTTAAGAAAAAAATGAAAATATCAAATGTTGCAAGTAACAGAAAGCGAGACAGGAGGAGAGAGAGAGAGAGAGAGAAACGGAGAGCGAGACAGGAGGAGAGAGAGAAACGGAGAGCGAGACAGGAGGAGAGAGAGAAACGGAGAGCGAGACAGGAGGAGAGAGAGAAACGGAGAGCGAGACAGGAGGAGAGAGAGAAACGGAGAGCGAGACAGGAGGAGAGAGAGAAACGGAGAGCGAGACAGGAGGAGAGAGAGAAACGGAGAGCGAGACAGGAGGAGAGCGAGAAACGGAGAGCGAGACAGGAGGAGAGAGAGAAACGGAGAGCGAGACAGGAGGAGAGAGAGAAACGGAGAGCGAGACAGGAGGAGAGAGAGAAACGGAGAGCGAGACAGGAGGAGAGAGAGAAACGGAGAGCGAGACAGGAGGAGAGAGAGAAACGGAGAGCGAGACAGGAGGAGAGAGAGAAACGGAGAGCGAGACAGGAGGAGAGCGAGACAGGAGGAGAGAGAGAAACGGAGAGCGAGACAGGAGGAGAGAGAGAAACGGAGAGCGAGACAGGAGGAGAGAGAGAAACGGAGAGCGAGACAGGAGGAGAGAGAGAAACGGAGAGCGAGACAGGAGGAGAGAGAGAAACGGAGAGCGAGACAGGAGGAGAGAGAGAAACGGAGAGCGAGACAGGAGGAGAGAGAGAAACGGAGAGCGAGACAGGAGGAGAGAGAGAAACGGAGAGCGAGACAGGAGGAGAGAGAGAAACGGAGAGCGAGACAGGAGGAGAGAGAGAAACGGAGAGCGAGACAGGAGGAGAGAGAGAAACGGAGAGCGAGACAGGAGGAGAGAGAGAAACGGAGAGCGAGACAGGAGGAGAGAGAGAAACGGAGAGCGAGACAGGAGGAGAGAGAGAAACGGAGAGCGAGACAGGAGGAGAGAGAGAAACGGAGAGCGAGACAGGAGGAGAGAGAGAAACGGAGAGCGAGACAGGAGGAGAGAGAGAGAGAGAAACGGAGCGAGACAGGAGGAGAGAGAGAGAGAGAAACGGAGAGAGAGAGAGAGAAACGGAGCGAGACAGGAGGAGAGAGAGAGCAACGGAGAGAGAGAGAAACGGAGAGAGAGAGAGAGAAACGGAGAGAGAGAGAGAAACGGAGAGAGAGAGAGAAACGGAGAGAGAGAGAGAAACGGAGAGAGAGAGAGAAACGGAGAGAGAGAGAGAAACGGAGAGAGAGAGAGAGAGAAACGGAGAGAGAGAGAGAGAGAGAGAAACGGAGAGAGAGAGAGAGAGAAACGGAGAGAGAGAGAGAGAGAAACGGAGAGAGAGAGAGAGAGAAACGGAGAGAGAGAGAGAGAGAAACGGAGAGCGAGACAGGAGGAGAGAGAGAGAGAGAGAGAAACGGAGAGCGAGACAGGAGGAGAGAGAGAGAGTAACGGAGAGAGAGAGAGAGAGAAACGGAGAGTGAGACAGGAGGAGAAAGAGAGAGAGAAACGGAGAGCGAGACAGGAGGAGAGAGAGAGAAACGGAGAGCGAGACAGGAGGAGAGAGAGAGTGACGGAGAGCGAGACAGGAGGAGAGAGAGAGTGACGGAGAGCGAGACAGGAGGAGAGAGAGAGTGACGGAGAGCGAGACAGGAGGAGAGAGAGAGTGACGGAGAGCGAGACAGGAGGAGAGAGAGAGCGAAACGGAGAGAGAGAGAGAAACGGAGAGTGAGACAGGAGGAGAGAGAGAGAGAGAGAGAAACGGAGAGCGAGACAGGAGGAGAGAGAGAGAGAGTAACGGAGAGAGAGAGAGAAACGGAGAGTGAGACAGGAGGAGAGAGAGAGAGAAACGGAGAGTGAGACAGGAGGAGAGAGAGAGAGAGAAACGGAGAGCGAGACAGGAGGAGAGAGAGAGAGAGAAACGGAGAGCGAGACAGGAGGAGAGAGAGAGAGAGAAACGGAGAGCGAGACAGGAGGAGAGAGAGAGAAACGGAGAGCGAGACAGGAGGAGAGAGAGAGTGACGGAGAGCGAGACAGGAGGAGAGAGAGAGTGACGGAGAGCGAGACAGGAGGAGAGAGAGAGTGACGGAGAGCGAGACAGGAGGAGAGAGAGAGTGACGGAGAGCGAGACAGGAGGAGAGAGAGAGTGACGGAGAGCGAGACAGGAGGAGAGAGAGAGTGACGGAGAGCGAGACAGGAGGAGAGAGAGAGTGACGGAGAGCGAGACAGGAGGAGAGAGAGAGAGAAACGGAGAGAGAGAGAGAAACGGAGAGTGAGACAGGAGGAGAGAGAGAGAGAGAGAAACGGAGAGCGAGACAGGAGGAGAGAGAGTAACGGAGAGAGAGAGAGAGAAACGGAGAGTGAGACAGGAGGAGAGAGAGAGAGAAACGGAGAGCGAGACAGGAGGAGAGAGAGAGAGAAACGGAGAGCGAGACAGGAGGAGAGAGAGAGAGAAACGGAGAGCGAGACAGGAGGAGAGAGAGAGAGAAACGGAGAGCGAGACAGGAGGATAGAGAGAGAGAGAAACGGAGAGCGAGACAGGAAGAGAGAAAGAGAGAAACGGAGAGCGAGACAGGAGGAGAGAGAGAGAGAGAGAAACGGAGAGCGAGACAGGAGGAGAGAGAGAGAGAGAGAGAAACGGAGAGCGAGACAGGAGGAGAGAGAGAGAGAGAAACGGAGAGCGAGACAGGAGGAGAGAGAGAGAGAGAGAGAAACGGAGAGCGAGACAGGAGGAGAGAGAGAGAGAGCGAGAGTGACGGAGAGCGAGACAGGAGGAGAAAGAGAGAGAGTGACGGAGAGCGAGACAGGAGGAGAGCGAGAGTGACGGAGAGCGAGACAGGAGGAGAGCGAGAGTGACGGAGAGCGAGACAGGAGGAGAGCGAGAGTGACGGAGAGCGAGAGTGACGGAGAGCGAGAGTGACGGAGAGCGAGACAGGAGGAGAGAGAGAGTGACGGAGAGCGAGACAGGAGGAGAGAGAGAGAGAGAGAAACGGAGAGTGAGACAGGAGGAGAGAGAGAGAGAGAGTAACGGAGAGAGAGAGAAACGGAGAGTGAGACAGGAGGAGAAAGAGAGAGAGAAACGGAGAGCGAGACAGGAGGAGAAAGAGAGAGAGAAACGGAGAGCGAGACAGGAGGAGAAAGAGAGAGAGAAACGGAGAGCGAGACAGGAGGAGAGAGAGAGTGACGGAGAGCGAGACAGGAGGAGAGAGAGAGTAACGGAGAGAGAGAGAGAGAGAAAAGGAGAGTGAGACAGGAGGAGAAAGAGAGAGAGAAACGGAGAGCGAGACAGGAGGAGAGAGAGAGCGAGAAACGGAGAGCGAGACAGGAGGAGAGAGAGAGAGAGAGAGAGCGAGAAACGGAGAGCGAGACAGGAGGAGAGAGAGAGAGAGAGAGCGAGAAACGGAGAGCGAGACAGGAGGAGAGAGAGCGAGAAACGGAGAGCGAGACAGGAGGAGAGAGAGCGAGAAACGGAGAGCGAGACAGGAGGAGAGAGAGAGAGTGACGGAGAGCGAGACAGGAGGAGAGCGAGAGTGACGGAGAGCGAGACAGGAGGAGAGCGAGAGTGACGGAGAGCGAGACAGGAGGAGAGCGAGAGTGACGGAGAGCGAGACAGGAGGAGAGCGAGAGTGACGGAGAGCGAGACAGGAGGAGAGCGAGAGTGACGGAGAGCGAGACAGGAGGAGAGCGAGAGTGACGGAGAGCGAGACAGGAGGAGAGCGAGAGTGACGGAGAGCGAGACAGGAGGAGAGCGAGAGTGACGGAGAGCGAGACAGGAGGAGAGCGAGAGTGACGGAGAGCGAGACAGGAGGAGAGCGAGAGTGACGGAGAGCGAGACAGGAGGAGAGCGAGAGTGACGGAGAGCGAGAGTGACGGAGAGCGAGACAGGAGGAGAGAGAGAAACGGAGAACGAGACAGGAGGAGAGCGAGACAGGAGGAGAGCGAGACAGGAGGAGAGCGAGAAACGGAGAGCGAGACAGGAGGAGAGAGAGAAACGGAGAGCGAGACAGGAGGAGAGAGAGAAACGGAGAGCGAGACAGGAGGAGAGAGAGAAACGGAGAGCGAGACAGGAGGAGAGAGAGAAACGGAGAGCGAGACAGGAGGAGAGAGAGAAACGGAGAGCGAGACAGGAGGAGAGAGAGAAACGGAGAGCGAGACAGGAGGAGAGAGAGAAACGGAGAGCGAGACAGGAGGAGAGAGAGAAACGGAGAGCGAGACAGGAGGAGAGAGAGAAACGGAGAGCGAGACAGGAGGAGAGAGAGAAACGGAGAGCGAGACAGGAGGAGAGAGAGAAACGGAGAGCGAGACAGGAGGAGAGAGAGAAACGGAGAGCGAGACAGGAGGAGAGAGAGAAACGGAGAGCGAGACAGGAGGAGAGAGAGAAACGGAGAGCGAGACAGGAGGAGAGAGAGAGAGAGAAACGGAGCGAGACAGGAGGAGAGAGAGAGAGAGAAACGGAGAGAGAGAGAGAGAAACGGAGCGAGACAGGAGGAGAGAGAGAGCAACGGAGAGAGAGAGAAACGGAGAGAGAGAGAGAGAAACGGAGAGAGAAACGGAGAGAGAGAGAGAGAGAAACGGAGAGAGAGAGAGAGAGAAACGGAGAGAGAGAGAGAGAGAAACGGAGAGAGAGAGAGAGAGAAACGGAGAGAGAGAGAGAGAGAAACGGAGAGAGAGACAGGAGGAGAGAGAGAGAGAGAGAGAAACGGAGAGCGAGACAGGAGGAGAGCGAGAGTGACGGAGAGCGAGACAGGAGGAGAGCGAGAGTGACGGAGAGCGAGACAGGAGGAGAGCGAGAGTGACGGAGAGCGAGACAGGAGGAGAGCGAGAGTGACGGAGAGCGAGACAGGAGGAGAGCGAGAGTGACGGAGAGCGAGACAGGAGGAGAGCGAGAGTGACGGAGAGCGAGACAGGAGGAGAGCGAGAGTGACGGAGAGCGAGACAGGAGGAGAGCGAGACAGGAGGAGAGCGAGAGTGACGGAGAGCGAGACAGGAGGAGAGCGAGAGTGACGGAGAGCGAGAGTGACGGAGAGCGAGACAGGAGGAGAGCGAGAGTGACGGAGAGCGAGACAGGAGGAGAGAGAGAAACGGAGAGCGAGACAGGAGGAGAGCGAGACAGGAGGAGAGCGAGACAGGAGGAGAGCGAGACAGGAGGAGAGAGAGAAACGGAGAGCGAGACAGGAGGAGAGAGAGAAACGGAGAGCGAGACAGGAGGAGAGAGAGAAACGGAGAGCGAGACAGGAGGAGAGAGAGAAACGGAGAGCGAGACAGGAGGAGAGAGAGAAACGGAGAGCGAGACAGGAGGAGAGAGAGAAACGGAGAGCGAGACAGGAGGAGAGAGAGAAACGGAGAGCGAGACAGGAGGAGAGAGAGAAACGGAGAGCGAGACAGGAGGAGAGAGAGAAACGGAGAGCGAGACAGGAGGAGAGAGAGAAACGGAGAGCGAGACAGGAGGAGAGAGAGAAACGGAGAGCGAGACAGGAGGAGAGAGAGAAACGGAGAGCGAGACAGGAGGAGAGAGAGAAACGGAGAGCGAGACAGGAGGAGAGAGAGAAACGGAGAGCGAGACAGGAGGAGAGAGAGAAACGGAGAGCGAGACAGGAGGAGAGAGAGAAACGGAGAGCGAGACAGGAGGAGAGAGAGAAACGGAGAGCGAGACAGGAGGAGAGAGAGAAACGGAGAGCGAGACAGGAGGAGAGAGAGAAACGGAGAGCGAGACAGGAGGAGAGAGAGAAACGGAGAGCGAGACAGGAGGAGAGAGAGAAACGGAGAGCGAGACAGGAGGAGAGAGAGAAACGGAGAGCGAGACAGGAGGAGAGAGAGAAACGGAGAGCGAGACAGGAGGAGAGAGAGAAACGGAGAGCGAGACAGGAGGAGAGAGAGAAACGGAGAGCGAGACAGGAGGAGAGAGAGAAACGGAGAGCGAGACAGGAGGAGAGAGAGAAACGGAGAGCGAGACAGGAGGAGAGAGAGAGAGAGAAACGGAGCGAGACAGGAGGAGAGAGAGAGAGAGAAACGGAGAGAGAGAGAGAGAAACGGAGCGAGACAGGAGGAGAGAGAGAGCAACGGAGAGAGAGAGAAACGGAGAGAGAGAGAGAGAAACGGAGAGAGAAACGGAGAGAGAGAGAGAGAGAAACGGAGAGAGAGAGAGAGAGAAACGGAGAGAGAGAGAGAGAGAGAGAAACGGAGAGAGAGAGAGAGAGAAACGGAGAGAGAGAGAGAGAGAAACGGAGAGAGAGAGAGAGAGAAACGGAGAGCGAGACAGGAGGAGAGAGAGAGAGAGAGAAACGGAGAGCGAGACAGGAGGAGAGAGAGAGAGTAACGGAGAGAGAGAGAGAGAGAAACGGAGAGTGAGACAGGAGGAGAAAGAGAGAGAGAAACGGAGAGCGAGACAGGAGGAGAAAGAGAGAGAGAAACGGAGAGCGAGACAGGAGGAGAAAGAGAGAGAGAAACGGAGAGCGAGACAGGAGGAGAGAGAGAGAAACGGAGAGCGAGACAGGAGGAGAGAGAGAGTGACGGAGAGCGAGACAGGAGGAGAGAGAGAGTGACGGAGAGCGAGACAGGAGGAGAGAGAGAGTGACGGAGAGCGAGACAGGAGGAGAGAGAGAGTGACGGAGAGCGAGACAGGAGGAGAGAGAGAGCGAAACGGAGAGAGAGAGAGAAACGGAGAGCGAGACAGGAGGAGAGAGAGAGAGAGAAACGGAGAGCGAGACAGGAGGAGAGAGAGAGAGAGAAACGGAGAGCGAGACAGGAGGAGAGAGAGAGCGAGAGAAACGGAGAGCGAGACAGGAGGAGAGAGAGAGTGACGGAGAGCGAGACAGGAGGAGAGAGAGAGTGACGGAGAGCGAGACAGGAGGAGAGAGAGAGTGACGGAGAGCGAGACAGGAGGAGAGAGAGAGTGACGGAGAGCGAGACAGGAGGAGAGAGAGAGTGACGGAGAGCGAGACAGGAGGAGAGAGAGAGTGACGGAGAGCGAGACAGGAGGAGAGAGAGAGTGACGGAGAGCGAGACAGGAGGAGAGAGAGAGTGACGGAGAGCGAGACAGGAGGAGAGAGAGAGTGACGGAGAGCGAGACAGGAGGAGAGAGAGAGAGAAACGGAGAGAGAGAGAGAAACGGAGAGTGAGACAGGAGGAGAGAGAGAGAGAGAGAAACGGAGAGCGAGACAGGAGGAGAGAGAGTAACGGAGAGAGAGAGAGAGAAACGGAGAGCGAGACAGGAGGAGAGAGAGAGAGAAACGGAGAGCGAGACAGGAGGAGAGAGAGAGAGAAACGGAGAGCGAGACAGGAGGAGAGAGAGAGAGAAACGGAGAGCGAGACAGGAGGAGAGAGAGAGAGAAACGGAGAGCGAGACAGGAGGAGAGAGAGAGAGAAACGGAGAGCGAGACAGGAGGATAGAGAGAGAGAGAAACGGAGAGCGAGACAGGAGGATAGAGAGAGAGAGAAACGGAGAGCGAGACAGGAGGAGAGAAAGAGAGAAACGGAGAGCGAGACAGGAGGATAGAGAGAGAGAGAAACGGAGAGCGAGACAGGAAGAGAGAAAGAGAGAAACGGAGAGCGAGACAGGAGGAGAGAGAGAGAGAGAGAAACGGAGAGCGAGACAGGAGGAGAGAGAGAGAGAGAGAAACGGAGAGCGAGACAGGAGGAGAGAGAGAGAGAGAGAGAAACGGAGAGCGAGA
The DNA here is from genome assembly GCA_964036315.1 of Acanthosepion esculentum. Lineage (NCBI taxonomy): Eukaryota > Metazoa > Mollusca > Cephalopoda > Sepiida > Sepiidae > Acanthosepion > Acanthosepion esculentum. The sequence continues at coordinate 1,444,537 of OZ038475.1, read as the reverse complement.
CAGGAGGAGAGAGAGAGAGAGAGAGAAACGGAGAGCGAGACAGGAGGAGAGAGAGAGAGAGCGAGAGTGACGGAGAGCGAGACAGGAGGAGAAAGAGAGAGAGTGACGGAGAGCGAGACAGGAGGAGAGCGAGAGTGACGGAGAGCGAGACAGGAGGAGAGCGAGAGTGACGGAGAGCGAGACAGGAGGAGAGCGAGAGTGACGGAGAGCGAGAGTGACGGAGAGCGAGAGTGACGGAGAGCGAGACAGGAGGAGAGAGAGAGTGACGGAGAGCGAGACAGGAGGAGAGAGAGAGAGAGAGAAACGGAGAGTGAGACAGGAGGAGAGAGAGAGAGAGAGAAACGGAGAGTGAGACAGGAGGAGAAAGAGAGAGAGAAACGGAGAGCGAGACAGGAGGAGAAAGAGAGAGAGAAACGGAGAGCGAGACAGGAGGAGAGAGAGAGTGACGGAGAGCGAGACAGGAGGAGAGAGAGAGTAACGGAGAGAGAGAGAGAGAGAAAAGGAGAGTGAGACAGGAGGAGAAAGAGAGAGAGAAACGGAGAGCGAGACAGGAGGAGAGAGAGAGCGAGAAACGGAGAGCGAGACAGGAGGAGAGAGAGAGCGAGAAACGGAGAGCGAGACAGGAGGAGAGAGAGAGAGAGAGAGAGCGAGAAACGGAGAGCGAGACAGGAGGAGAGAGAGAGAGAGAGAGCGAGAAACGGAGAGCGAGACAGGAGGAGAGAGAGCGAGAAACGGAGAGCGAGACAGGAGGAGAGAGAGCGAGAAACGGAGAGCGAGACAGGAGGAGAGAGAGAGAGTGACGGAGAGCGAGACAGGAGGAGAGCGAGAGTGACGGAGAGCGAGACAGGAGGAGAGCGAGAGTGACGGAGAGCGAGACAGGAGGAGAGCGAGAGTGACGGAGAGCGAGACAGGAGGAGAGCGAGAGTGACGGAGAGCGAGACAGGAGGAGAGCGAGAGTGACGGAGAGCGAGACAGGAGGAGAGCGAGAGTGACGGAGAGCGAGACAGGAGGAGAGCGAGAGTGACGGAGAGCGAGACAGGAGGAGAGCGAGAGTGACGGAGAGCGAGACAGGAGGAGAGCGAGAGTGACGGAGAGCGAGACAGGAGGAGAGCGAGAGTGACGGAGAGCGAGACAGGAGGAGAGCGAGAGTGACGGAGAGCGAGACAGGATGAGAGCGAGAGTGACGGAGAGCGAGACAGGAGGAGAGCGAGAGTGACGGAGAGCGAGACAGGAGGAGAGCGAGAGTGACGGAGAGCGAGACAGGAGGAGAGCGAGAGTGACGGAGAGCGAGACAGGAGGAGAGCGAGAGTGACGGAGAGCGAGACAGGAGGAGAGCGAGAGTGACGGAGAGCGAGACAGGAGGAGAGCGAGAGTGACGGAGAGCGAGACAGGAGGAGAGCGAGAGTGACGGAGAGCGAGACAGGAGGAGAGCGAGAGTGACGGAGAGCGAGACAGGAGGAGAGCGAGAGTGACGGAGAGCGAGACAGGAGGAGAGCGAGAGTGACGGAGAGCGAGACAGGAGGAGAGAGAGAGTGACGGAGAGCGAGACAGGAGGAGAGAGAGAGTGACGGAGAGCGAGACAGGAGGAGAGAGAGAGTGACGGAGAGCGAGACAGGAGGAGAGCGAGAGTGACGGAGAGCGAGACAGGAGGAGAGAGAGAGTGACGGAGAGCGAGACAGGAGGAGAGAGAGAGTGACGGAGAGCGAGACAGGAGGAGAGAGAGAGTGACGGAGAGCGAGACAGGAGGAGAGAGAGAGTGACGGAGAGCGAGACAGGAGGAGAGAGAGAGTGACGGAGAGCGAGACAGGAGGAGAGAGAGAGTGACGGAGAGCGAGACAGGAGGAGAGAGAGAGTGACGGAGAGCGAGACAGGAGGAGAGAGAGAGAGAGCGAGACAGGAGGAGAGAGAGAGAGAGCGAGAAACGGAGAGCGAGACAGGAGGAGAGAGAGAGAGAGCGAGAAACGGAGAGCGAGACAGGAGGAGAGAGAGAGAGAGCGAGAAACGGAGAGCGAGACAGGAGGAGAGAGAGAGAGAGCGAGAAACGGAGAGCGAGACAGGAGGAGAGAGAGAGTGACGGAGAGCGAGAGAGCAGGAGAGAGAGAGTGACGGAGAGCGAGACAGGAGGAGAGAGAGAGTGACGGAGAGCGAGACAGGAGGAGAGAGAGAGAGTGACGGAGAGCGAGACAGGAGGAGAGAGAGAGTGACGGAGAGCGAGACAGGAGGAGAGAGAGAGTGACGGAGAGCGAGACAGGAGGAGAGAGAGAGTGACGGAGAGCGAGACAGGAGGAGAGAGAGAGTGATGGAGAGCGAGAGAGAAGGAGAGAGAGTAACAGAAAGCGAGAGAGGAGTAAATTCTGTTTTTTTTTAAATATACGGGTATTAATTACATTTACCAGCCTGAATATTCAAGAAATTTCATAAAAAATATGCATTCTCCAACAGGAATTGAACCTGTATTCCTATATTGAAACCATCATTTGGCCTGATGTGCTGTACTGTTTAACTCCAGAGTAGTGTCTGGTTAGCAAAATCTGAATTACCGTTACGATTTTTCTGTATTGATCATTTATGCTCACAAATACTTATAGGAATACAGGTGTCTTAATTTCTACATAATTTCTTGAACATTCTGATTGGTAAATGTAATTAATACTGTTTAATTAAAAACAGAGCATTTATTTAAATAAATTGTATCTATAAAAATAACATATAAACAGAAAATGTATTAAACAATTGGACTTAATCCATTTCATAATATATATATATATATATATATATATATATATATATATATATATAAAGAAATCCATTTTCCTTCTCTAATTCAGTCATTTTAATGACTTTATATCCATCAGTATTATATAAGTTTCAAAGCACTGTCAATATATTTGAATGGAAAAGAAGGTAATTAGAACTTAATATTAAACAAGAAAATATTTTCTTTAGTTAGCATCTGAAATGGAAACCTATTAGTGCTTTTGAACTTTTCTAACAAGGCATCCATGACAGCCCAGTTCATTTGGCAAATAATGTTAACACATGTCCATTATGCTTAGCAACAGGTGTCATTTTCTTTCATATTTGCTCAGAAATACCGAGTTGCTAAGTGCTGTCATATGTGTGTTTCCAATGCTACCATTAGTTTTCCCACAGATAATCTCAATCAATTTGAACATTTGTTAAGCCTGATCTTCCATCTGCAACAACAGCTGTGCTATCAACTGGCCTTCTTATCTGACAAGATGTTAACAAGTACAGCAAAATCAGAAAAATACTGGATCCACAACCAAACAAGAAAATTCAAATGAGAAAGATGAGGGCAGAATTTGATTGTAAACTAGTTTTCATTGGATTCTGGAACCTTACTTCTATCTACATATGAGTGTGTGTGGGTGGGAGTAACAACAGAAGGAAAAACATAAGCCAGCTAAATTCAAATTTGGGCTAAGGTTACTGATGTTTACTTCACACTGAAATGGACACACCCTCCCTCTTATCTCATTGCCAAATTCATGAATCTTTGTCAGATTCATTTCATTTATTAAACTTAGAAACTGGGTTCAAATCTTTATATAAGGAATATAAATAAATGATCCTATTGACATATGGCTCATAGAAATAGAAAATGCTATATTATTTTAATCTCAACCTTTAATCTTAGAAGATAAAGGGTTAATTATAAAAATTATTTTCTTTTAACAGATGTAGAGAAAGAAAAATGGGCACATGAAATAAATTCTCAATTCTGAGAAGATTCATCTTTCTACATTATATTAAATTCAAACTTTTTCTGCTATTGTAGCATTTCAGCCGATCCATTCTACAGCCTTCTTCATGTATACAATCTGTGTGCAAGATAGATTCTGTAGTTTTGAGAAAAGTCATTGTCATTTGACAAATTAGCAAACTCATTTTCATATTGCTTTTGTTATTTTTCTGAAAAGAAAATGACCTTTTTATTTACTTATGAATTGTCTCATGACAAATATTTTAGTAACAACAAAAAGAGTACAAAGAGTTTATTTGAAAAAAATCATTCACATCTTAAATATTGAATTAAGAGAAAAGCACTGAAAATTGATTGTTAATAAAGGAAAGTGCCAATTCGTACACTGATACCACCCAATGCTTTTTATTGGGAAAGTAGCCAAAACTGGCATACCATTGCCAGTGCAAGCATTTCAGTGCAGATCTGTTTATTGGCAGCAAATAGAGCCAAGAGGATTGGTGTGGAAGTGAAGATTGCATAAAAAATTTTTGCTGCCAAGAAATTGAAAACTGAGAAGAGAAAACAAGTTTTTAATAAGCAACCAACAATGTTTGATAAATTATCATTAATCTCAGATATAAGTAATTCAGTATTTAGAAATGTCAAATATTCCATTATCATGTAATTATTCAGTGTTCCCCTTTGAAGATCTTCTGCTTAAATGTTACTGGTTACATTTCACAAAATTAATGTGTCAAGCACTGAATATTTGATTATATTTTCATTTCAATTATATATTATCTTCAAGTTGACAATACTCTTAGAAACAATTTTGCAACAATTGAGAAGATTGATAATATAATTACGGGGCCGAGTGACCGAGTCATTTTTGTTTAAAATTATGGAATGCCAATAGGAATATGGTGTTCAAAAACAACTGATGATGATGATGATGATGATGAGACAGAAAGCAAAGAGAATTGTAATTGTGTTTTTCCTAAGGACTTTAATATAAGTGTCTTAAGCAATTTCAAACAAAAAAAAAACTATGATCACAGTGAAGACATAAAACAAATTTAGTTTCCATTCTGATTAAGACCCACATTTACTTTAAATTTTCAAGATGATTCTTATTTCCCAAGTTTTAATCAAACAAATTTCCAATATAAACCATAAAAAATTGTTTTTAGGCAGAATTTAGGTTTCTTCCTGGTCATTTTTTTCTTCCTGGTCTCTTTTTGTTTGGACCATTTCTTCAAAGTTATTTTTCTTTGATTGAAAAAGAGAATGGTAATTGGCATTATGGATAGGTCTTCTGATAAGAAAAGGCATGAACCTATCTTGTAAACAGTTGAATATAATAATCTTAATAAAATGGTCTTGATCATTAAAAATTATTTAAATTGTTAATACGAAAATATTACAATGGAAACATTCTAATTAAATGAAAATTTAAGAAAATTTGTAATTCATTTACAATGAATTCTTTTTTTAACAAAACCTTTTGACACTTAACACATTCTGCTATGAAACTAAATCCAAATTATATATTTATAAATAATCAACATGGTTATTTACTCATGTAGACAAGAACTGTGTAACAATTAGCATTCTAAAATTACAAAATTTTAAAGCTCTCAGAAGTTTTATACCAGCAAATAAAGATGTCAGAATTAACATTCAAACAAATGGCAAAAATATCAAGCCCATTATATTTAGTGAAAACAATTGCAAACTCAGTCACTGAATTGAAACATAACCTTGAAAATGAATTCATTTTTAAAACCTCTACATTATAAATGATTTTTTTTAAAGATTGCAAGGACTGATCAGAAGAACAAAGAAGTGGTTGAGAAAATCAAGTGATACAAAATATGAAATATTCTGCAAATTGAGCAATTAAGTACTGAAGACTCCATACAAGTCAAAGTTGGGGGATGAAAAGCCATTGCTATTTCATAGAAGATATATGAGTGCCAATAACTTACTCAATGTCATGTATCCAAATAATTGTTAATGTAGAGAATTTGAAAGATTTCAACTAAAAAAACTGAAATTGAATCTGATTAAATGCCTCATTTTTACATTAGAATTTAACAAATTGATTTTGTTACTACTTCAAGATACATTCAGATTTTCTTTCATGTTTGATATTGATGCAATTAAACATTAAAATGTTAAGACAATAATTCTTACTTTTTATCAGTTACTTGTAAGCAAGAACTTTAAAGTTGCTGTCAAAGTTTTTATGCTATTTCCAATATGTGTAACTATTTCTAACAAGATTTCTGCATAGAAACGACTTAGCCTGATTATCTCTCTCACTCAGTTAAACCCTCTCTCACTCTCTCTCTGAATGTAATCAACTTTGATTAGACTGCTTACTTTCCCACAAAAACTTTTGCTATTCCAACCTCTGCACTTTCTGCTGAGTTATGGCTTTTTTCATTTTTTAACAAGCTGACAAGACAACTGGAATTACTGTCTCAGAATTCCATGCTTTAATTTCCAAAATCAAAGTAAAAAAATCTCTTAATATTGTCATATAGCAAGTGATATATTCAGTTTCCACTGGGCACTGAAGACAAGTTGACAAATTTCAACTTTTGATTTTGGCCAAATGAAAAGAGATTAATGTTGCTATATGGAACTGGTCAAAAACTCAATCATTACAAAACTTGTAGTCAGAAAAGTTTTCTAGGATTTTTATGAATTTTTTTCTTAACAGGTCTCATATTTAGGATATGACTGTTTTGATATATACTCAAATGCCTCAACATATCCAGTTACCTGCTGTTCATAGAAATTATATTTGCAGATAGGGATTATCACAAAACCTAATTATTATTAAGTGTATTGCAACTGGTATATTATTATGGTTGATAGAAAAGACTGCAAAATGGTTAAGAATTCTTCCTTGTTTATCCCTTCTCCTTTCTTAAATAGATTAAACTAGAAATTGCTTTACTATTTACATTATTTGGACTATTGTCCTCATCTTTATCACTATATTTATTACAACATTTCGGCCATTATAAGCTCCGGCCTTCTTCAGTTGGTTGGAATGTCAAACTGAACCCTTTATTTCACTCACTGGGGTAGACTGTTCTAGTTCCACGTGCCATGTCTAATAGATGTCAGTTATCAGTTATCTCCTGCTTAATTCCCTCTCCAGGCCGAAACATTGTAATAAATATGGTGACAAAGATGAGGACAATAGTCCAAATAATGTAAATAGTGTACATAATACCTCATCTCAGAAATATAGACAGATATAGAAATTGCTTTATTCTCCATGTTAGAACAATTTAATAATATTGCACTAAAAAAAATGTTGCTATGTTATTTTATTTGTGCTATAATAACACATCAAAAATAAAAAATAAAATAAATAATAATAAAACCATCAAAAATCAGGTCATTGAAATATAAATATGCTATCCCCCATCAAAACCAATTTTGACTGTTTACATTAAACACAAATACAGCCATTGCCAGCCTTGGCAGAAGGATAGAATAGATTTATATATTTTCAATTTAAATGCAATGTAATGCAGGAAATAAATCTTTCTTGGATATATTAACATAAAATTGGGATTTTTAAAAAATTAAATCTTTTATGATAATTTCTTTGAAATTTGAAATTTCTTTTGACATTTGCAAAATATTTTTTAATTTTTTTTTTATGCCTGTATGAATAAAACCTTGCAAAAATTACAAAGGCATTGAAAATATTGCAATATTACATATAAAATAATTGCATTTTTTCATTTTCAAATCTAGAAGTCATCAACTTGTTTCATTAATAACTGAAAACATTACGATAATGAAAGTGACTCGATTTCAGAAAAGAAAAAAAAGAAAGAATGTTTTCGCCAGAAGATAATTCTTATTTCTCCAATTTTAATCAAAACAAATTTCCAAAATAAACCATAAAAAAATGTCTTTACCCAAAATTTGTTTTTCTTTCTGTGGTCATTTTCCTGTTTACCATTTTTGGAAATTTTTCAACCAACATCTTCACCAAAAGACTTATCCATCCAAGAATTTGAAGTCTTAAAAGGATTACCAATGAGAAGGGTACAAACAAATCTTAAAATATTAACACAACTCAGTGTTTAGTGATTAAATATTGAATATTTTGATGAAATCATTTCAATAAAAAATCAGGTTTAAAAGATTTAATCCCAATTCCCTCAACAGTTACCAGAGTAACAGTAAAGAGAGAAAAAAAATATTATTTTTCAAAATTTCCTCTTTAATTTAATAAGACAATGAAATGAAAAAAATAATGCAGTAGCCAATAGCTTACCACTGTGATGAGCTGACTCAGGGCAAGACTGAATCGAACAATGATTGTTTCATTCACATGCTTAACTGGACGAATCAAAGGGTTATAGCCACTTCTTTCAAACAAGTCATGCACCAACCTGACCTCGTCCTGGCTGCCAAGCCCTGAAAGTTAGAAAAGAATACATCTATCAAATAACAAGAAAAGTTTTTCATAACACAAATGTTGCGACAAAAATATCGACACGATTCCATGAATTATTATGACAAGTTCCTTAATCTTTATCATTTTAGTTACTCTATTTTGTCCCATATGTTCTCTCATATTCTTTGTATTACCTGAACTTTTGAGGTGAAACATTAAATCATTTATGAAATAAACTCATCTCTTCAGATTTGTTTCTTAATTATTACACATAACCATTATTCCATAATTTTTACATCTGTTTTGCTTTCATATGAAACATTTTGATAAAATCAACAATGAAATTTACTCATCCAAAATAATTTCTAGAATGTATACCATGATGTTAAATCATAACTTGTCACAAATAATTGTACCAACTGAAAATAAGATTAACTGGATTAAAAATCATTTTTTCAATAGCAAAATCAAAATATTAATATTTCAAATGGACATGACTTCTTTCTTCCCATTATGAAAGAATAGTTGGCAAACAGAAAGAGGATTTTTTACAGCACTTTAAAACTATCAAATTTCAAAAGAACAAACTCTCCCTTTGTTATTTATTCTTTATTTCTAACTCATCTTTGGATTGCTGATTGAAATGGTTTACTTTTTGAAAGTTTATTGATAAGACTTCATATTTGCAAAAGTTTGATTAACTGTTTCTGAGACAAACATGTTAGTAAGCAAGACGAAGAATTTACAGCGTATTAGTTTTGAATTTCAATTCAAGCAGTCATTTCTCTATTTATATATATTGGTTCAAATAATGGTATAACTGATTTTTTTTAAAGCTTTTTTGTTTAGTTTCAGGGTTACTGACTTGTGGGCATCTGTTTTTGTTGTCGTTGGTTTTGTCTTTAAATAAAATATTGAAAAACAGGAAAATTTTATTAGAAACAAAGAAAAATGGATTGAACTGCTATTCAGTATCAGTTGTCAGAATAGAGTGAAGGTAAAAGAGACAAAGGAAAACAATGCATAACCTATCTAATGAGCTTGAGTAAATGGATGGCGAAACAAGGTTCAAGAAAGGCAACAAAAAAAAAAAACACAATTTATTAAGAGCTACAAAGGACAGGAAATTGTGGAGAGCCATGATTTCCAACATCCTGAGGGGACACAGCACATAAAAGAAGAAAAGTAATGAAATAAGTTAACATAATATCAAACAAAATAGGTTCAATGACAAGGATTTATCAACATTACAATATCAGGGTCATGTTGAGTAGTAAAATAGTTCTTTGTCATTTTTTAACCAGAGCTGATTTATGCAAAAGTCAAAATGAAAATCTTCATGAGCAATATCTTATGCATATATGCAAAAAATAGAAGGAAAACAGCCATTCACTTAGTCGAGCAACATAAGCGCCATAAGCAAAAGAGTAGTAGAAAAAACTGGTGACCCTATTTTATGTATGCCTCATTTAAACAGTTCTCCAAGTTGAGATGGAGATGATTAAAATAGGAATGTTGGTGAGGAGTGAGAAAACTGAATGAAGGAAGCAGTAAATATTGGTTCATCAGAGACAGGGTACATGAGCCGTGCTTGTACTGGTTTCAACCTATGTGCTTTTCTTTGCTTAGCAAAGTCGGTTTGAGTGAAACAACCCAACAGTGTATAATTTGGAATCCCTGGATACATGGGTGGTGGTAGTATACATTACCTAAGTGCTTTTGAAATGGATTACTCTGCTTGATTTATTAATGAACACCTTTTTCTGCTGCTGATATGCATTTTACCATTCATCCCTGTACAGCTTGTGTAAAAGTGTGAAAAGTGAATTCGGTGAACACAGTCAAAATTCTTGGTTAGTCTGTAACATTCACATTTACACAAGAAAGGCATGAGTGTCTTCTCCCCAAATTATGGGTTAAATACCAGAGAACTCCAATCTCTCTAGTATTGGATGACAACCAATTTAACAGAAGGAAAACTGAATTCCAAACTGTGGAGAAGTCAACAGAGAACCACGAATAGAGGATAATTCCCAGATAATAAATAAAAATCTATGGCGTGTCATGATCACCTATGTCTCAAAGTGACATGGCATTAAAAAACAGAATGCATCACTAGTGAAGGCTGAAGAATTGAATCTGCAAAAATGTTGTGCTAACGTCCTCAAGTGTACACAAAGACGAGGTTCAGTTGTTTGAACAATATTTGGAATTATTTTCTGCACCAGTGCTGTTGGGGGAGGCATGAACCTAACGTGCCCTTTCTCTATAAATATACTTGAACACATCAGTAGTAGAATTCAGCTTAAAAAGGTTGATTAGAATGTATGATAGTTTGCATGGAGGCTGAGTGGGGAATAGAAATGCCCTCGCTGGATATAAAAAAAAAGTAAATCTTGCCTTTACAGATAAAATTGGTTAGAAATTTTTCATTGGTGCAATACAGTTTTGAATAATTAACAAAGTTATCAAACATCTATGAAGATTGTTCAATTGTTCCTCCCCAGCCCATAAGAGATGCAGCAATGAATGCAGTTCGGAAGATCTGATACATTTATCTGTCATGTAATTTGTGTAAACCATCCTTAGATCATTCATCTCTGAAATGTGTTAACTATCCTCATCACTATTGTTTACATTTCATGCTAATAGACAATGATCACATATCAACATCCAAGACATGCACATTTATTTTCAGTAAAATGAAAAAAAGTCATATAAAGCTTAGGTGACCAGATGAAATGAAAATTTAGACATCATTTTTTAATCCCAGACATCAAGAAAAAAGAAATCAAAATAAAATTTTACTGAAAAACTGTCATTCATCAATTTTGCACCTTTGAAGTATTTTCTGCTGGATTAATACTTAAAAAATAACACTTAATACTTTTTAATACTTAAAAAATAATAAATAAAAATGAGAAAATTTTCCTATTGGAATGAACTAAAGTTCAAAAGACAAAAGGCATCATGAAATTTTTCTGGTAAAATCTGTCAACATTTGGGTCAGCCTTGTGAAGTAAGAACCGAAATACAAAAGATACTTGGACAAATGAAGATTGAAAAAGGTTTGAACAACAAAAGTTGATACTTTAATAAGACTTCCTTTAATTAAAAAAAAAAAAAAAAAAAAATTAATGGCAAAACACATTTTTGTTAATGTTATGGTAATTTTCATTTTTAAACTAACGTTGTCATATTTATTATTTTTAAGATTATCTTTAAGCCAATATATTCTTCAGTCTTCCTGAAGTTGATGTCAGTTAAAATGCTCAGATAAAAACAACAAAGACAAAGATCAAAAATACTGAATGGTAATTCAACTCAAGTAAAAATATCCCAATGAGTTCAACCAAATTTGTCAGCCAATTAAACAAGAAATAAACATGAAATTAGAAATAAATGTGTTGCTTGCAAACACCAATGGATAATGCCAGACACTCTACAGTTGCTTGTATCATAAGTCCCTTAAAAAAAAAAAAAAAAGGTTAACACAACATAATTACTAAAATATATGAGCGAAGTCTTTAAGATCCAATTTTTAGAAAATAAATTGGCACTTGGCAAGTTAATGTGTAATAGTCTTATTTTTTAACTTTGTACACAGGAAAAGCAAGGAGGCACAAAAAATATTCACCAGTTACAAAAACATTTTATTTCATTCAAATTGATTTGAATATAAAATATTTTACTGGAATTTCAATTTTTCAGTCTAAAGTAACAGAACAACCTTTATCAGGAGTTTCTTGAAATGTTTCATGACTCGTTAATTATGAGACCTTGTTGGCTTAATTTATGAATGTATTGTCAGAAACTTGGGTTAACCCTTTATATGTGGTATATAATGGATGACTTTATGGCCCAAAACCAAAGGCCAAACAATACAAGAGGCTATAAAATATGGTATTAATTTTTTTACCAATCAAAAACAAAAAAGCAAATGTCTCACATTGTACTGTACATGACCCAATGTTGACTTCCGAGTAGAGATGCTATTAGTAGTTCTGTTGCTATATTAAAATGATAAATGTAAATCATACGTTAGATGAATTATTTTACTGGAGAACAATTTGGCAATTATGATTGTCTCCAAGAAAATGATGACAGCAGAGAACCAATGGATGATAAAAAAAAAGATCTTGTCATTTTCTATTTCTTTTATTCAGACAATTCTCTAGCCAACTTGGATAATAGTGACCAAGTCAGGCAAATAAATCTGGTGTAGCCACCAGCACATGCTTCATTGAAATGTTTTAGTTGAAGGGAGAAAATCAAAAAATGTGTTAACTTCTTAGAAAACAAGCTAAGAAAAATAATCTAGTCTGCTGCAAGAAAAAGATAGAAAAATATGATTATGTTGTTTTAATGCCGGATTGCCTTCAAGATCCATATTTGAAATCCGGGTTTCTTACTTGGCCTTGAACTCTAACTGCAGGTGGGAATATGCAACTATTCCAACCACAAGGCAGATTACTTAAAGAATGACATCTTTAAAAACCAATCATACCATGAATTTCCAGATCTGCCTGATAAAATTCTACATGAGTGAAAATGAAGGGTAAAATTTAAAAAAAAAAAAAAAAAAAAAAAAAAATCTGCACCATTTTCTCAACTTGACAAATTCAGCAACTTGAATTTTTTCTTTTTTTTAATGAAGAAATAAAAATAAAAAGCTAAATTTAAATTGGGAAAGGTTAAATAAATTAAAATAAATAAACAGAAAATAAATAAATCTATAATATAAAATCAACGACAACCAAAATGCAGAGACACATGGAGAAAAAAAAAATCATTTCGGTACAAGTCTAAATCTGTATGTGCTAAAACCAATGCTTTTCTAATACATTTGTATCTTTAGGCAGAAAAAAAATTAAAAGAAAAAAGATCTTTTGTATGTCATTTAAGATACATCATCATCAGTATTTGTTTCAGATCACAGCAATATGTTGGCTGATATGCGTTTATTGATTCTAAGAATATTGATTAACTTACACAAGATGGAGGAAAAGCAATTTCATTCACACATTACCTTTCACTATGATATTTACATACAAAAGGTTGAATGATAGAATTTGGCTGAGAGATAAACTTGTCAACTGATGGCTAAGAGGTTTGATGTTTGACTAGTAGCTAAGTTCGAGAGCATAAAAGAAAATTCTGCCTCAAATTCTGGACAATGGGGAAGATTTTATTGAGTATCACTTCAAAATTCCTAATGGAGCATTAAAATGTGAACTAAGTGACCAGGGTCAATAGGTGATTTAAAAGAAATTAATTTTCAATCACATCCTACATAGGGGGGGGGTGCAGAAAAGTTAACATCCTCATCAAAACAGGATTAAAAATAATTTTAATGTTTCGTCAGATTTTGCAAAGTGGATTGGGCTGAGAACTTTTTAGTAATTCTTTTCAAATTGTGTCAAACTTTGTTCATCCTGCCTAACTGCAGACACTGAGACAAAAGCAGGTATGTCATGACATGTGCCTTGAGTAACCAATTTTAGTAGATGGAATATATTATTTACTCAAGTCTTGGTATACTTTCTTTAATATTATAAGAATATTATCATATTTATAATAGCAAATAATAAGACTATTGTAGTGTCAGAGTTTCTTTTTTTGATAAATCAGATTTTTAGATAAAAAAGAAAATGTTTCTATTTTCAAACCTTGAAGCTTAAGTATTGAAAATTTTCAGTTTAAGACTAATGTTACTATAAATTGTATAAATGGAAATGATATTATCTTCACCAAAGCAAAAATGAGGACAAAGCTCAAAATAGCAAAATATTCAACATTTAATAGTCAGAAAAATCATTTGTCAAGAAATAAACAAAAATTCAAAAACTAGATGAAGCAATTTAGTATTGAACCAATCTCCCCTTGAAGCAACTTACTGTCAAACCAATCTCCTCTTGAATCAACTTACTGTCAAACCAATCTCCCCTTGAATCAACTTACTGTCAAACCAATCTCCCCTTGGATTTCTTTACATGTCTTTAAACCTTGGAATAAACAGAGAAAAGAGTCAATGGCTTTTCATTCAAACATGAATAGTCAAAAATATTCCTTAGTTTAAATGTAATGTGAGAGCAAATATTCTTGAAATCTAAGTGTTCACCAGGTGCAAATATGAGCTTATTGGACTTGTCCTCAACCCACTTTTTGGTGTGGGAAGGAGAGAACCGTTTTGTTGAAAATTAATTCCTGGTAATTTCTCTTTAGAAAAAGAAAATCTCACTTAAGGAAGGAAAGTCTTTCTAAAATATCCTCCTGTATTCCAAATTATTGACTTTTCACATTTTAGGTTTGGCTAATCTTTTTATTTAAAAAAATCATGCGTAAATGCAATCTTCAGGCCTGCAAATTGGGTTTAAGCATGAAACAGACTGTTACAACTGAGTGTTGATCTCAATGTCCACTTTTATATTTATATATGCTCTGATATTGTGCACTTTAACTCATAAATATAGCATATCTTAAAACTATATATTTCTATCATATATATCTATACATATATATAATTAATGTAGAGAAATTTGTCACAATACACACACACATATTTTTTTTCAGTAGGGTTGATTTTAGCACATTCACATTCCATTGTTATATATATATATATATATATATATATATATTACATACACACACCAGACTAAAAATTAAGTAATAGTTGAAAGGAATGTGAATGTGCTAAAATCAACCCTACTACAAAAAAAAAAAAGAAAAAAAAAATGGTGAAAAAGGAAGAAAGAGACATTGCTAAAACAAAGACTCAAAATGTCTAAAGAATCCAAAAACTTGAAATGGGAAACTAAACAAAGATAGAAGCTATAAAAACAAGCAGAAAATGCATCCAGGGGCATTAATAACTTTGAATTTCACATTACTCATGATCACTATTTACATTATTCAGACTATTGTCCTCATCTTTGTCGCCATATTTATTACAACATTTCGGCCATTATATGCTCCAGCCTTCTTCAGGTGGTTGGAATGTCGAATTGAACCCTTTATTTCACTCACTGGAGTAGACTGTTCTAGTTCCATGTGCCATGTTTAATGTATGTCAGTTATCAGTTATCTCCTGTTAATTCCCTCTCCAAGTTCTCCACTGCTTTAACTGGGTAATGAACTCACTGAAGAAGGCCGGAGTGTACAACAGCCGAAACATTGTAATAAATACGGCAACAAAGATGAGGACAATAGTCCGAATAATGTAATTAGTGTACATAATACCTCATCTCAGAAATATAGACAGATTACTCATGATCTTCCAATAATCAAGATCAAAGGAGAACTGTTAAATGCCACCTGAAATAACCACAACGCGGCGGGGGGGGGGGATACATGCAAATAGTTTCTCACAAAAGAAAATAAGCAAAGATAAAAATACTTGTATGTTTGTGCATGTTTAAACATTTAATCTACTAAATAATCAAAACAGAAGACACCTGTAAGCAAATGGTTGATATTTCCTTGACTAAAAGGAAATATCCAGTATATTTTGGGATTTACAGACAAGTTCATATAAATAACATTATTAGACATTTTTTACTACTTCGATCCTTTTGCTTTTTTAAGAATGCCATAAGTGTTTCTATTCATTTTATATCTTGACTCAGATTTTTTGTTAACAGACATTTCTTTCAAATATAAGTTTGTGTAAAACACAAAACTCAAATTGAATTTCTGTCTCAAATGTGGCAAAATATCAAATTTTATATATATTTTTTTAATTTGATTTTGTGACTGAATATTTGTTATTTGTAACCAATCTAGAATCTGTTTAAATAGTTTATTAATAAAGAGAAATGAAAAAGAAATTGGAAGCAGTCACCCATTTGCAGTCATTTGAAATCAATAAATGATCTGCAAAATTAAAATTGACATAAGAAAAATGAAGAAAAAAAAGGATGAAAAAAGTTCAGCTTAGAAATCAATATTTAATTGAGAAATGTTAATTTTTGTACATCCCAGATACAGATCAATACATGCACCAATTCCAAAATAAGTGGTGTATTAAAAGTACTCAAACCCCATTTTAATACACAGTATATCTTCCTTGGATATTAACACAAGCCTGTACACATTCATGGAGAATACCATTTAGTGATACATTATTCCAAGCCTTTTGCTCCTGCTGATGGTACACGGCAAGTATGGTATATAGGTGAGCTAACTGAATGAGTTCAATAGGGACAGGTATGTCAGTTATCTTGACCAGGGAAATTGTTGAACATCTAGCAAAAGTACTATGGGAACCATGTGGGTAGGCATTATTATGCTGGAACTATTCATCACCTTCAAGTTGCAAGGACAACATAAGTAGCTGTACAGTATTCTGCATAGCACTGCTCAACATTCTCTTCACAAATACCAAAAGCAAGTGAAATTTGTAACTTATGGCGCTCTGCTAGTGGTTTTGCCTGTCTGTCATGGAAGAAGATACTCTAGATTGACTGATGGATTTTTTTTTTATGGCTTATCAACCCATTGCAAGCTATTTAAAACCAGGAAATATTTTTTAGATAGTAAGAATTTTTTTTTTTTTGATAATAATGGATTAGTGATACAAATCTTACTAATTAACCCATAGGGGGAGAGAAGTGACGTTTTCATACTTTTCCCAAGGGTATTTGCACATAAGTGAATATAATGAATTGGAAATCGGCTCTCAAATTAATAGCACCTGGTATTCCCAAGTGGTCACCTATCTAAGTACTGACCAGGCTCAATGTTGCTGATCATACAGGAACTGGTGTTTCAAGATGATGCAACCAAAAGTCAAACTTCTACAAAGAACCATTACATGCATGAAGGCAAAATCTGTTCTCATTACTAAATAGATGACCAGCTGGTCCCCCAGATGAGCTTCTCACAAGATCACTGGAGACATGCATGACATGTGTTATGATAGAAATCTGGATAGAAACATGCATTCCAGAAATATGCCGGAATTCAATGATTTCTGTTGAAACTGCTATGGTCACATTTGCTCAGACAATTGCTATTGACACTGCTGTGATCTTTGCAATGCACTGATGTTGGCCTCAAACTCTGAAGCTATTCCAAAACTGTCTACAAGTGAAGAAATATAAATTTGGCCCCTGTTGCAAACACCACAGCACACATCATATTCAATAGAAGCAGTAATTCTCTAGTGACCCTCTTATCTCTCAACAGCTCAGAATCCAACCCTTCTCAAATATCTCTTCTATGTACTGTCCCTTCAGGATGTGAGTGATCATGACTCCACAACTTCCTATCCTTTGTAGCTCTTACTAACATTTGTCTTTTTATCATCCCTATCATCATCTGTTCCATACAAGCTCATCAAGTAGGTGGATCACTGCTTCTCCCCGACCCTTTTGTCTTCAATATCTCCTGTGACTGTCAAATTCTCTAAACCTTCATTCATTATTAACTACCCCCAAATTTCTGCTGTCTGTTTCTGTTTTCCTTAAGACTTCCCCATTGCTTACACACACCATAAAAGCAACATATGTGCAACCACATTGCAGGACACCTGTTGGCAATGAAGTCTTTCACACTTAACTTTCCCGTAACATTTGTCCCCCACGCTCCCCTAAACATCACAGACATTGCATTGTTATGAGTTTTAGTGTGTCACAAAATGAGTAAAACTTAAAATTTAGTCTGATTAGCAATTTCCCACTAACATGCATTTGCATCACACCCTTCAGAAGGTCACAATTTTATTTTCCTCCACTTCATACATTCATACTCTCATTGAAAAAATTATCTGTCTTTTCACCCTGCACCTCCATTTTAGAAAAGAATATAAATAAAACATTACTTTCACATATCAATTATTTTGTTATAAGGCTGAAAAAAAAAAAAAAAAAAAAGATAATCACAAGTTTTAATCCTTTGTATTCATTCTAGAGGATTAAAGTGTTGGTTTGTGAATTTGGTGGTATATTAATTATGAGTTCAATCCCTGGTTTAGGTAGTACAGACATTCACTGGAAACAAGACTAGCAATAACTAAGTAGTATCTTAAAAAAAGAAAAAGATATACCTAAACATGGTCAGTAGAACAAAAACAATCTACCTCCTTAAATAGAGAGTTCAATTCAAAATTCCCTGAAGATTACCTGGATCGATAGACACCTGAAGAAGGCCGGAGGGTGCAACAGCTGAAACGTGATAAGAATGAGGACATTAGTCTGAATTGTTTACATTTGCTTCTGCAGACTAAATTTATTTGTACTGCTAGTACATAATTTTAAATTTTATAAGTAGTTGGATTTTAGCTAATTACAGAGTCATTTCCACTTATTTATCTGCAAATAATTATTAAATAAATTCTATAAACAGATAGTGAGTTGATAATTAATTTAAGGGTCACCTTCAGCAGCCATTAAATGAGTAAATGATATTTTTTTAATTATTACAGAAAAATAATTTGCTTGTCTAAGATTTTAAGATGAGTTGTCATTATTGTTATTTTTAATTTTCTGATTTTCACCAAGTAAATTGGAATAACCTAAATTTGAAAAAAACAAAAAAAAAACAAATTATAATTCAATGTTGAAATAATATTTACATGCCTAGAAGAAACGAGAATGCAAACCACCTTTAAAATGATAGGATATAAAAAAAATTGTCATTCCCATAACAGCTAGAGGACTGGAACAAATTTTAACATCAAATTTCAAAAGAAAGATGAGAACAAAGATTAATGTAGATGTAATTAAGCTGGAAAACTGACAATAAATTAATCTACAATTTCAATTCAGTTTAAAAAAACAAACAAAAAAAACTAAAAGCAAAACCCTGACTTATAAGAAAACTATAGCAAGCAACATCAAGTAAAATTCCACAATAATTGCTGAATAAATTATAAGCAGGACAATTTTTAATTAGAAAAAAATTACTTTAAGACTGTAAATTATTTTCAAACAACATTTTTTTAAAATTCTGAATTTCATAAAAATATTTAAAGGAAAAAACTGCTTTAATATTAAAATGACAATATTCCTGACATTAGCTTTAATATCTATAAAAGAATAAAAAAAATAAACATAAAACAAAGTTGATAGATTTATCTTTTTATCAACATTTCTCCAGCAAACAATTTTAGGGTATAAAACTGTTTTGATTATCCTGCAAGAAAAGCATGAACTTTTAAGAGACTCTACAGCCAACAGTATTTTTCTTATTGGTTTAAGAATGATTATGTCCATTCACATTTTGTAGAACAATTTCTAAGAGAATTATGCAAAGATAGGATGAAATATTAAGAAAAAACCCACAAACTGTTATATGAATATATCTTACAAAAGTTTTGTGGAATTACCTTCATAACATATTCCTTCACATACTGCCAAAGAAACGCATCCGTTATTGTAATGCTCAAAGGCAAGTTTTCATCACATGAACATAAGGCAAAAAAAAAAAACTATACACATTTCCTGGGAACAAAAAAATGTAAACAAACAAAATGAATGGGCTTCAGTCATCATTAATGGCAGGCCCTTGAACAAACAGGCAGTCTAGTCTTTCTTCTGGATTTTATAGCAAAATGGAAATTCAACCATATTAATATTGTTACTCGTTTGATTAAAAATGTCTGCAGCACAAAATTACCAAAGTCAACAAGTCCCTTTGTATTTTAAAAACATGTGCCATAGTTGACAGACAAGCACCTCCCATCAATGATTCGACAATTAAAGGAAATAAATTGTTCCAAATATTATTTCAAAACGAAAAGGTTGAAAACTCTTCAATTTTAATTCAAGTCAACATCCAGCCAAGCACAGTCTTTTATAAAGATGTCAACAGGCTGAAATACTTTCATTTGTATACTCAACGCAAAGACAAAATATTTATGATTTTTATTTTAAGAAATTAAGATATCGATTGAAAGAAAAAAATTAAAATACAAAATAGAAAAAAGAAAAATATCAAGAAAGAAGAACAGTAAGTTAAAAGAAAGAGAAATAAATAAATTCTCATGCAATTTTTAAAATCTTTTTTCTCTTCAATTAATTTGTGTGAACTTCCATTTCTCAAAGCAAAGGCTTTTCTTTCTTTGTCAACATTGAGATGAAAAAAATAAAAAGCTTAGTTATGCAATTGTTATTATCTCAAGAAATGACAAGCAAATACATAGAATACTTCTCGGAATTGGCAATAGAAACATCATTGCTAATGCTCACCATGGGCTTAAATACATAAATGACACCTTCATATTCTAGCCTCAAAAAGATGGGCAAATACTTCTAGACAATGTGAACTCTATAACACTTTTCATAAAGTTCATAATGGAAAAACAAATAGAACAAGTGGCCTTCATGGATGTACTAACAACATGCACAGAATATATATCAGTTTGAGAACATTCACTTGATAATATCTGAACTTCATTTCCACCAACCATATAGAGTCAAGAAAGATATTGTCCGCTCTCTACAACACTGAGCCAAATTAATAAGTGGAGACCAACAGGAGATGATCAACATTAGTAATCCCCTCCAAAATAAAAACTACAAGTATATCATCAATTTCTATGAGAAGAGATAGAAGAGTCAAGAACAACAAAAATTTACATGATACATGTCTAGTAATGGATAGTATGTCTACCATAGATAAGGGGCCCATCTAAAAGTTGAGTTCAATCCCTTGGTCTGGTAGTGCTGAAAAGTCATATGGTCTGGTTCAATAGAAGAAACAAATAAGGTAAGTACAAACTGATACGAGTTATCTCCCCCTAAACATGAAAAACTAATTGGATAAAGTGTTTGGTCTGAAGTAAGTACAAAGAGAGAGGAGGGAAATAGTGAGGAAAATCTGGAGGCTGTAGAATACAAGAACCAAAAAGTTTGAGTATAGCAACCAAAATGGGCATGCAGGTCTAAAAATAAAGAATATAAGAAAAATAGAATGTTAAAATTTGACACATGTGATGCAACATTACGTTAGGTTGTCTTCCATTTATAGCACACTAAATATGTATTTATTGATGTATTGATGATTATAATGTTGGATGCACCAGGTATTTCAGGAGATATATTTAGTGGGCTATAAATGGAAGACAACCTAATGTAATAGCATGCTAAATATGTTATATTTATGATAAATTCTCTGATAAAAACGCCTTATTAAACCAAAAAAGTGAATTGACTGTAAACTGTAGATATAATCTACCTTGTACCTTACAATATGTTTAAACTTTGAATTTGATAATACTTTTTCTTATAGTAATAATAATCAGTAGATGAGCAGCAGTGCACCTTATATGACTTACTATTCTATTTGTAAGATTCATTTTGATTTAATATAGCTCTGTATTGATGTTTAGTTAGTATTATTAACATCTTATAAAGATGCTCTTTACTTAATGGTTACATGTTAATTTTCCAAAGTAGTTTTGTATTTATGATCTGTTTTTTTTCTCCAAAAGTTAAGTTATTTACTGATTTCTTAAAGGGGCCTTTTATGTTATCAACTACAAAATATTTGTAGGAAGATGACCAAGCATATAAATAGTTAGCATTGTTAAATTGCCTCCCCACCCATTTCACTTCTTAGAAAAGTTGAATCCCAAACTTCTATACAACTTACAAAATAACGTAACCATTTGTATCTACATTAGTCAGACTATTGTCGCCATTTTTGTCACAACATTTCGGCCGTTGTACGCTCCGGCCTTCTTCAGGTGGTTGGAATTTCGAACCGAACCCTTTATTTCGATCACTGGGGTAGACTGTTCTAGTTCCACGAGCCATGTTTGATGGATGTCAGTTATCAGTTATCTCCTGCTAATTTTCCCTTTGCCTAATTTTCTCCACTGCCTGAACCGGGTATTGAACTCACACTCTTTGGGTCTGTCACTGGATCTAACCAATGCCTTTATCCACTGTGCCATGTGTCCTTGAGGACATCTGGGTATGAATTTCTGAGTATTATAAACCTAATTTTTCAGCAACCATTTTTTACCAGTACTCGTATTGCAATTTTGCTGTTATCATCGCATGTTTTTACCAGATCTCATATTGCAACTTTTTTGTTACCATTGCTTTTCTCTAAATTGGCCATGTTTTCTTCCAAGTATCTTGCACACATGACACGTAAAATGGGTTTTGATCCAGGAGATAAATCGTTTTCCCTTATCAAACAAAGAACTGATGATTTTTCCACCATCTATGATGATGGATCATGTATATGAATTCAACCTGAGGTTTATGGTGAACAAGTCCCAATAGAAGTTCAAGGCAAGAAGCTTCCTTGAGAAAACAATCATTCATCATGATGGGTAAATGTCCAGGGTCTGCTCAGAGATGATGTTTGATTTTGGAGGTATTGAATATTACAAAAGCAAGTTTTTCCTCCCTTTGAGCGATTAGAGTTTGGTCTCAAGTAGCCCAGGTTTTAGAAGTGCACCTATGCACTGTTGTATGCTCTTCATAGATATTTAATAGAGATCTGACAGTAAAAAAGGAAAGTGAGAAGAAAGGACTAAACATTAATATGTAAGAAGGCAGAATGGATATTCCTCTTGCTGACAATCATACAGAGTTGAGATCTACAAATTGGAGATACCAAAATCAAGCAGGTATGAAAATTGAAATATCAGAGAACATGGTAAAATGTGACACCAAAATCCAAAGGCACATTTGAATAGCAAAAGATACCTTCCAAAAGCTAAGCAAAATATTAAGAAACAAGAAAATTCTGTTAAAAACAAAGAAAAGAGTACTGAACTATGTAATATCAGTCGTCTTATATGGTAATAAATGCAGATGAATGGAAACCAAAAGGACCCTTATACTTAGAAAGTGACAGTTGAAATTTCTAAGGTACAATGAGTAAATGAGGTTTGGAAAATTTGACACTCACAAGACATATCGAAGGCAAAAGACACAGAAGTAACATCAGAACAAGCTTGTGTAAACAGATGGTAGAACAGAGACTTAGAAAGATAGTGAAAAGAAACATTACTAAGATCTACAAGGAAGTAGTGAAGAGCAATGATCAGCTACATCTTGAAATGACAATGCAAAGAGAAGAATATATTGTGAAAATTCAGAGCAATTTTGATTTACTGACAAAAAAAATATATTTGTTTTATTAAAAATGTGTTTAGAGTTTTAAATTTACAATGTTACCTATTAATCTCAAATATTATGCTGTCATGTGTTTGTGGTGAGTCTTTTTTTAAAAATCAATGTAATACGTTTGTTCCTAATATCAATAAAATTTTAATAATACAGAGCTGTTTACTTTTTCCTAATATTTTTGTTGTTTTCTTTCTATTTATATGATATAATATTTTTATATTATCTAGAAATATTTGTTGTATTTAACTTTCTATTTCTGTGTGTGGGGGAGTGCTTTCTTGGCAATAATTTAATAGAGTTATTATCCAATGACTGGCAAGTTAGCCTATGAGATAATGTGGTAATTGTATAACTAATACACTATATATAGATACATAATGTTATTATAGCCAATTATTGAAATATACAATTTATCAAAAAGCAAGAAAGGGTGAAAAAAGGTTGTAATTACTATGAAAGACAAATTAAAATAAGAGAAGTAAAAATGAAAGAAAACTTAGCAATTATAAAGAATGAATGAGAGAGAGAAGACAGCTGAAGAGTACAACAACCACAAAGTTTAAGTAAAAACCACCAATATTTTTTTCTCTTTTTTCATTCTATTCAATTTGCCATTTATAGTAATTATAACCTTTTTCTCTCTTTTTTCCCTGCAATAAAAATGTGTATTTTAATGGCTATAATACATGTGTGTGTGTGTGTGTGTGTGTATATTGGCAAAAATGGCACCATGATGAAGTCTACATCCGGGTTCATTAAAAAATATTGGTTTCCATAGTATTTAAAGATGACAATTCCAGATATTTAATATAAAAATATATCCTAGCCTGACAATCCCTGTTTACGGGGTAAAACGTGAGTTGCTGAGGTAAGAATTTTTTAATATTTTATATGAGCTCTATTTTATATGAAGCACTCTTACTGCTTAGTATGAAAAAAGTTAGTATTAACTAAAAGTATGTTTAATATTAACTACTGCTAGTTAATAAGCAGCAGAACACTTTTTAAATAAAAAAACATTTTCTTGTTGGTTTACTGAGGTAAAACATGGAAAAATTAAAGTTAAATTATTCTCTAAAAAACATCCTGATACCAGACAAACATGAGTAAATGAGTTAACTGTTTAGTAAATTGAAGGATTTCTTTATAAGAATGCACAATGACGGGCCACATTTATGAATGTAAATATAAATAATGATAATGGTGAAAATGTGGATGATTTTCACACACATTAATATCCCCCACCAGTTTCTGAATTAATGACTTTCAAAAAAAGACATGATTAATATCATAAAGAAAATCAAATTTAGAAAATTAAAATAAATCATTTCCAACAGAAGTTTGGAAAACCACATTAAATTAATTTTAAATATGGTTAGTCTTGTAAAAGATCAAATATGTATAAAGTAAACTGCAAAGCATACAAGAAAAGAGGTGAGAGAAGATGAGAATCTAGATTTCAGATTCACTTATTCTTCCTTTACAAGTAATTTTAAAGGTGATAATGAAAAGACTTCATCAAAGGGAAATTTGTAAAGAAACAAACATTTATCAAAATGACAAAATATTTTTACAATATACAAATTGTTCAAAATACAATATAGGCATTGCCCAAAATTTCCCATATGCACTTAAAACTACCAAAACAGATTAACAATTCACAAAAAACAATTTTTTTTCAACAACTAAGGAATTTTAGCAACTTTCTTTTAGTTTATATATATCAATTTCTTACTAACAAAATAAACATACTTCTCAAAGTTCACACTTTGATTGAAGGGGATAAGAAAAGGTGACATACCTCAGTTGAAACTGATTCTTTTTGTTCTTTAGACAAAATCTTCAGAGTTTTGGAACAGGAATTGTCAAATATGAGAAACTTTCACAGGTTGATAAATGACATTGATACATGAAATTTAGAATCTTTTTCATCTTCACCATCTATAGTCGTATTAGTAACTGTTTCTTATCCCAGGTTACAGCTTTTCTTGAACTGGTGGTCAAATCCATTCTAGTCTCAGATCACAAGTGTGGTCTATTCCTTTCTCATCCACACCACAAGTCTTTAATCATCCCATATCACAGCTTTCTTGCCTGGTTAGGGTCTATTCCTTCTTGACTTTACAGTTAAAATTTTCCTTATATAGCAAAAAATTGATTCCAACCAGAACACAACCCAAGACTTGGGAGGGGGGTATATTTTTTTATCTTCATTGGTTAAAAATTTAGTAATCTTTATCCAGTCAAACCATGCCCATACACAATTGAAATTTGGCTGGTTTTTGACAACATCAAAGCAAAGCTGTATGTTGTAAATCTTTGTCTCAAAATGTTTAAACCGTCTAATTTCATTTTGCTGTTTTTTTATAAACCATCTAGCTTCACTTTAGCAGGTTTTTTATATCAATTTGGAGCTTTTTTCAATTCTTTACACATCAAGTCTGACAGTTTCTTTTTGAAAGTAACTATGTTAGTAACATTTCTAATTTTTCTCAATTAGTTTTTCCTACAATTCAATGTTTTATTAAAAATAATTTTATATTCATTTTTATACATTCAAACCTTTTCTTAGTTTTTCAGATTTTTATTAAAAATATTTTTTTTATCAGATTTAAAAAAAAAAAAAAAGGAACCCGAAAATTATGCAGAAAATATTGAACAGAAGCCAAAGAAATTCCCAGAAAACTGAGGATTAATGATGGAATGAAAAAAAACTTTGGACCAAAATTTTGAAAAGAAGTTAGAATACACACTGTTGAAGATTAGTAAAAAGATTATCCAAGATATGTCCATTATACTTAGAATAGCTATATAATGGAATAATAAATCATAATGAATATTAAGGAGGGAGAAAATTGGACCTTCAATGGACAATATTTAACTAGTAGTATCATATATAAAGTATATGTCAAATTTACAGAACATCCCACTATGATATATATTGGTTCTAGAGAATGTAAATTTAAACAGCAATGCAATAAACAGATGACATCTTTAAAGCTGAGTATCACAACAGTACTCTGTGCCCTTTAAGAAAATAAATATAAACGTTACACAGAAGGACCAAAATTTGCCAAGAAGAGAAGCTGGCAATTTTTTTTTTTTTTTTGTTTCCAAGCCCCAAACTAGTATTGAATAAAATTTAAAAAAAACCCAGAGATACTATTAGTTAATATGGAACCAGGATGAAATCCACATCCGGGTTCATTTAAAAAAAAAAAAAAAAAAAAAAAAAAAAATGGTTTCCATGGTATTCAAATATAAAAGTTGTGGAGGATATTTAATATAAAAATATATCCTGTCCTGGCAATTCCTGTTTATTACAGGCTGAAACTCGAGTATGGTAAGATTTTTTTATAAACATAATTTTAATATTGGCCATTTTCAAACATTTGACATTCATTGACCAAGCAGTCAGTTCTACTTTCAGTTGAAATTTATAAAATCTTTCTCTTAAAACAATTTTTAAGGAAAATAGGATTCACAAGTTCACTAACTGGTATCACTCTAATATTGATGAGGGCTTCTTTCGTAATCTTTTGTTTGAAATAGTGAGGAAGATCAATGTCTTGATTATATCATGATTTTCTATTCAAATTACATGTGCCATCCATTTTAGTTGTTCCTAAAATTCCTCAAGTGATGTGGTTTCTGTTATTTGGTAGTTCTTTGAAATTTTATACAGCCAAAATTCACAAAGTTCAAAGGAGGATGATTCTGATGAAGACCTTCAGGCTTCATTCACTTGAAGCCTTTTTATATACTCACACACATATACACACCAGGTTTGCTTATGCAAGTCAATATTTCCATAATAAAACTTGTGAATTATACAAATACACACACAATCTCACTCAAGTCCCATAGACAAATTCCTTGTATATAATCTGTTTAGAAGTGCAAGATTTTAGTATTCAAGTTGAGAGTTGTTCATCATATTGTAAATAATATATATGTAATAGTATATTATTGATATTTATTTTTAAATTCATATATATATATATATATATATATATATATATATATATATATATATATATATATATATATATATCTCTATATCTCAGTCTTAAGAATTTTTTGTACCTCAAAAAAGAAAGATATTGTAAAGTTATTGAATGCTATAAACAACATTGGAAATTGCAAAAAGCAATCACAGAACAATTAATAAAGGGTTATTTAAAACTGGAATATATTTTGGGATTTTAAGTATATTTTGGAGATAATGATTTTCTAATACAAACCTTACTATTTAACCCATAGCTGAGAGTAGAAGAGGTGGATCCATACCTTTCCCAAAGGTATTTGAACATAATTGAATATAATGAACCCAATTTTCATTCTGAGCTTTATGCATTATTCCACCCATATGTCCAAGCCTCTGGTATTTCCCAGTCATCACCCATCTAGGTACTGACCAGGTTCAATGTTGCTTAACTTCAGTGGTGGGACAAGAAGTGGTGTTTCAACAATAATAATAAGCCAGTAATGTAAACTGAACAGCAAGAAGTTGGAATTATGAATGTGAATAGAAAAAAAAGAATGAATATTAAAAGCATTGGCAAAAGGCATGAAAGCAACTAAAATGCCAAAAAGATCAAAAAGAGAAACATCTATTTGGGACAATTAGTACATTAAAATTGATTTTGCAGAAGTCATTTTTAGTGATTCATGTAAAGCTAAAATATTGGATAGACTTGATAGCTGGACAAGAGGCAGCAGCGTTCATGGAAATAGTCAACCAACACAACTTAGAAAACAATGCAGTAAGGTAGAGTACTGTTTTGGGTTTGTATTATCAGCACCAAAATTATTAGGTCCTTTCAAAGTTGATGATGGTGCCAAAATAAATGCAGAAAATTACTCAAGGTTCTCAAAGTAACTTTAAGTAGATTCAGGCAAGGCAAGGTTTTAGTAAAGCTGATTATTTGATTAGTGCCAACCCTGCCAAAAGAAAAACAGTTTCAAATACAAGAAAATAATGGAATAGGGTCCAGCCAAGGTGAATCCAAAGAGAGATTCAGCAACCCTACATTGCTGTCTGCTGACTGGGGCAGTGACTGAATCTAAGCTTAATACTGCAGTTCATTGCTGGAATTGGCTTAAGCAATTTTTATCTTTTATATAGAGATCTTTAGTCATTAACCTTGGCTTAATTTATGTTTATTATCTAAGATACTCAAGTAAATATAAGCTTCATTTATTTTATTTTCTTTGAGAATTTAATCTTTATTGTAAAAATCTTTCAGTGTGATTATCAAGAATTTTGTTGTAAATTTAATATTTGTTTATGATATTGTTTTTCATAATAATGAACAGATTATAAAATTTATTATTTTTATTTTTCTTTCTAAAATGGTACTTTTAAAAAAGCACATTGAATTTTAAATTTAGCATCCTTCATAAATAAAAGGTAAAGATGGAAATTTTCACACTGCAAAATTAATGATATTATTTATTAAGAATTTTATCACAAAGTTGATGTCATAATTAAATTCAGTAAATTTTTTTTACTACTATTCTTAAAAATATATCTATTTTAATAAGATACAAGGTGAGTAACATGTAATTTAAATGTCTTTAAAACTGTATTGATAAGGTTTTTAAATTCCTACTTTTTCCCCATCCTAATTTCACTTTCCAAACCCTAAAATTCCCAAGTCTGAATCAGAAATCGCTACATCTTTGAGTTTCCAAATCCAATCATCACAAATTTTCACATTCATACAAACCTTAAATTCTTGATTGTGAATCATAAATTCACAAGTCCAAGTTGTGAAGACTTTAAAATCTAAGAATCCACCAGCAACTTTTAGTTAATAAATGTTTCCATAATATCCATACCCCAAATCTTTCTCAAAATGGTAAAAAAGTAGTGTGTAACACACTGCCATGATAACTGTGACAAACAAAATAAGGTTTGTGTCTTTCCTTTACCCCTAAGATTTGAATCTGTAAGAACTGCAGCTATCATTAAACAAAACTAATATTATCAGCTTTTAAAATTTGTGTTACAATATTGATGAACAGGATTTTGTGTCAGCCATTACATGCTAGAAATTGAACAATCAGCTGTTCATCCATGTTGAGTTTATATATATATATATATATATATATATATATAACAGGTGTAATATTGGAGGAATCGAGATTTTCCTTATACAGTCTCAGTTGCAGTAGACTGGTTATTTCTTGAGAATGATGACAGGAGACACAAAATCCTAATGTACAGCCAATTAGATCAGGATTACAGAAATATAGGATGCCCATGGCTTAGATAAAAAGACAAGCTGAAGAGCAACTTGTCAGCTGTCAATATACCTCATAACAGCCTCAAGCAGTTAGCCTTGGAGTGGGTAGAGATCATGATTTAGTGGACTCAGCATTTTTCAATCTGCTAGTCTGAATTGTGAGATGTGGGAGTAACATCCAAAAAGTCAGCCAATCTAACTGTGACCTCATCCCCCAATCCTCACTCTTGCTCCATATGCAGCCTCATTTGGAAATCACGTGGGTGTTAAGTACCACTTAAGATTATCACACAAGATTCATAACTGAATCAATTGGTTAAGTTGTCAGATCTTCATACATCGAAACCAAAAGGAGAGTTCATTATATATATATATATATATATATATATATATATATATATATATATATTACACACACACACACACACACACACACACACAGACAGAGGGTGTATCAAAAATACTTCTACAAAATTTGGAGTGGGTTTCTCACACCAAAACAAGGACAAAAGTCCATATAATCATATGTCCAAAAATCCTTTCTTTCTGAATTATTAAAGAAAGTTTACAGGAGATGGCACTGTGTTGCCATCTAGACTAGGTTACATTTGTCCTTTGTGTAGATTTGTGGCTCATTTTTCTAGTAGTGAGTTAACTGAGAAGTGTTCCACTTAACAATGGAAAGATATTCCTGCTGTGAGCAGGCAGATAAGATTTTTACATTCGGCCACACGAATGGTAATGGACACAAGGCTGCACAGCTGTATCAGTTATCC
The DNA here is from genome assembly GCA_964036315.1 of Acanthosepion esculentum. Lineage (NCBI taxonomy): Eukaryota > Metazoa > Mollusca > Cephalopoda > Sepiida > Sepiidae > Acanthosepion > Acanthosepion esculentum. Next base: position 1,414,277 of record OZ038475.1, on the reverse strand, counting down.
AAGTTTTGGTGCTGTTTATCATTGCATTGCTGAGACAGCATCCATGGCACCACAAACTATGGATTGGGGAAGACCAAGATCCACTCATACACCTGAGCACAAAGAACACATTCTACAGGTTGTCAGAGCTGATCTGGGTATCAGCACATGTCAAGTGACACTAGCATGTTGTACATCTATAGTACCACATGGAGGGTACTTCAAGAGCAGGCCCTGTATCCGTATCATTTGCAACATGTGCAGGTTATTTTACCCTCGGATCACTCACCACGAGAGAACTTTTGCTGATGGTTTATTGCACAAACTACCAATCCATTATTTGTCTCTTCAGTCTTCTTTACAGTGTGGTTCATGCATGTTGGGGCTCCAATACATTTTAGTCACATTGTTTGCAATGTTGGACATTTTACCTTCTTGAATATATATATATATATATATATATATATATATATATATATATTGTAGTGAACAAAAGAAAAAGTGATGAGATGGGGGTTAGAGAGTGCAATGCGCCGTTCGCCGGCAGACCAGCAGTTCTACGTTTGGCGTCGGTCGCCCCAGGAAATGGATTGCGAGTTTTCCCTTTCTCGGCCATTTCATCGGGCAGTTGGGAAACAGACACCAACTCTGATGTGCCTACTTCAAATTCCTCTTCCTCCGCCAGTCAATTCGCACGTTGCACGAAGTCTGCTGAATGACTCAACCTGATTCGTGCTGCTGGTACCTCACTTTTATGCCCGTCTGACACTGCCGAAATTTGCATGTGTACAGATATAGTCTCGTTTTGGACGAGATCAGTGCGTGTAAATTGTGTCTTCGATAGCGGCCATATTTCTTTTTGGCATTACCCTGCAAGCAAGACACATTCTCACTCGTTTTGAACTCCAAGGTAAGTCATGTCTTTCACCGCACACACACACACACACACGTGTGTGTGTGTGCTGATGATGATTGCATTTAGAATGAAAGACTGTCACTGTTGGGTGTTGACTTCAATGTCCACTTTTATATTTACATGCACTCTTTAACCAATAAATATAGCATACCATATAACTATATTATATATATATATATATATATATATATAGATATATATATATATATATATATAGATATGAAAGTTTATTTCCCCCCCACCCCAAAAAAAATCAATCCAATATTAATGCTTCAGCTCTGGTCACAGACCAATGAAGCAATTCCTTACAATAGTGTTTTAAAAGAACACATCAATATTATTTCACCAGAAAGCACTGGGACAAACCTTTCATTCTGATATTCTCATCAGGCTATTGGAATATTTTGTTACATTTCAGTCATAATATAAACTACTTTGGTATGATTTTAAATTACGAATTGTGAGAACACAATCAGCTTTGACATCAAAATCCTAAAAATTTGATTAAATTTTTGGTAATATATTTAATAAAATCTCTGGAAATCAAAAAAAAAAAAAAAGTGTATTCTTTTAGTTGTCAAAAAATATATGTCAAAGATTCTCTACTGTATCATGGAGGACATTTATTTGTTTTTGCTGAAAATTCTGAGGCTTACCAAAAATCAATATTTGGGCAGCATCTGAAAATTTTTAAATAGTGGATCAAAATTTTTAAGATGATCTCAGTTGCCAAATTAATGTCATTTTTTAATATAAAAAAAGTTTCATATATTTTTGATGCAATCAATCACTTAAATTAATCAAATGATCAGATAATTGTACGTGATAATAACAGAACCAACCAATCTTTTTCAAAAGATTTGGCACCATTTCTAATAAGCCTTTAGTAACTAGAATGACTGAAGATAATAAAAAATAAGCCAATCAGTTAAGTGCCAAAATATGATACACATTTCAGTAATTATGTCCCTTTTGATTGATTGACTAGGCAGAAAATTTTCCCGCTGTATGTTGCCATTTTTTCTGCGATAGGCTGGTTGCCAATCAAGGCTATAAAACCCAGTCTGTCCTACTCTTCAACCAATAGCTAGGAGGAGAAGAGATGGATTCATGCCTTTTTCCAAGGGGATGTGTGTGTAAGTGAATGTAATGAACCTGATTGGAATTCAAACTCAGCTCTCAGATTTCTTAATCCAAGCAATTATCCAATTATATGGTGCCGTAGAATTGGATTAGTGAAATTTCTTCCAAATTAATGTTTTTATTCTGAAGATGGAAAAGAAGAAATAAGAGCAAAATGGTAAAAAGTTCTGTCTGAGAATTTAAAAAATATTAAACTTGTTAAGCTGTTGAGAAAAGATTGCAATTATATTCACCAGCAAGCAATGGTGGACTTTGCTTTCCCAGATTTACAGTGTTGGAGCTTTTCTTTCATCTCCAGAGAACCTGTTTTGAAGGATCTCCCTGTGTTTTCATCACAGAACTGGCTTGCTTGCAAGAATGTTTTGAGTAACAGTGCATCATCAAAAGCAGAAAACAAGCCAGCTGATAATTAGGGCAAATCCAACTACAACTCAAAGAGGTGGTTGCTGCCTGATTGCAGAGAAGCTAAAGTGGTTGACTCCTGCCTGTCACCTTTGCGTTCTTCATATCAGTGTGGAGTGTGACAAATTATCTGAAGATAAAAGAGCAACATGCTTCATGTGCTCTGTGTGTCGATGGTCACTTGCAATGCAAAAAGTGCCGATCCTTAAGATATCATTGGCTTGTGAATATTCGTGAGTTCGGCATGTATTTAAGCATTTCTTTGAAGTGACAGGCAGTCTGCTGCATGCATTTGCTGATTGTGATTGGCTGAGATCTATGAGAAAACATGCATTCCACTATTTACAATGCTGGAGTTACTTTTTCTTCCTCTGTTCCAACCCCATTTTGAAGTCTCTCTGTGTTTGCATCAGAAAATTAACCCATTCACAAGAACAATGACATAATGTTAAAAATTCTCAAGTAGTAAAAAAAATGTTAATGAAGCTCCATTAAAAACAATTTCCATTCAGAAAAACATTTGCCAGGTATTTTTTTTTAATTTTAATTTTTCATTATTTTACATATATTGAATTGGCTAAGTTCTAAATTTTTCCTGTTCATGAATCTTGTCTTGTAAATTTAAAGTGATTTTAATTATTCTTAGACCTTTTATATATTTCATAAAATGTTGAACTTGCTTTCTGATTGTATTATACAATTATATTTTCTATGCTTTTAATCAATTAATTTAATTAGTATAAACAAACTGACTCATTAATTCTACAATATCTTCTAAAATGTTCTTAATTTATGACGAATAAATTGATTTTTTTGTACATTTCATTGGTAGATGAGGTTAGTTTTGTTTTTTTCTTTGTGCATTTGCATTTATGAAAATAAGTTAACAACTATTGTGAGGTGCTTCCTAATATTGAATAGAACTGCTAATTAAATGGAGATTACTAACAAATTCCTTGCTAAAACTGTTCTTGGTAATTGTTATTTGATAGTAATTTAGGTTCCCACATATCCAACCAACAGTCAATACTGAAAACACCAGTTCTCATTCAATCACTGGAGTTAAGCAGCATTAAACCTGGTCAGTACTTAGATGGGGGACCACTTGGGATCACCAGGTACTGTAAGCAACCTTATACAACGTAAAATATGTTTCAGCTTTAAATAAGCTACAAAGGGTTGATAAGCTGTAAAAATAAATCAATCAATCTTTCATCTCTTCCCCCAGATATGTACTCCAGTTGCATGTCTACCAGACCTATGATAGGTATTTCCTTGCGTTCACCCTATTTAAATTGGAATTCGAATAAAAAACTTGTGGGCCATCCTTAAAAAGAGATGTGGATGAGAATGAAAATCTATTCAAACAAAAAAGATCAGAAGCAAGCAATAAAAACTGCAAGTAATTTTAAAATTGATCCAGTAGTAAAGTAAAGAAAAACAATAAATGAAAGAATCGTGAAGGTTATAGAATGTTCAGAAGACCATATTAACATATAAAATTAGAATATATTCTGTCTATAGGATCTTGCATTATTCAAAGATATTTTGTTCTTGACTATATCTTTTGGAATTATTTAGAAATGTGTTATGTTGCATTTTGTTTGTCTAATGAAATGAGAGACACCATGAAAACAAGATATGTTCAATATTTTCAATAACAACAGATTGACAAGGAAACTCATATGATATTCGTTTATCTAAATATACCTGGAAATGTTTACTAATATCAATTACTTAATAGCAATTTTATTATGAAAACATTGACTTGTCTAATAAAATCTTAAAGTGTGTGTGTGTGTGTGCGCATGTGTATATATAACTGAAACACTTCCTCCACAATATTGTAGACTGCACATCAATACGAGATATTCTCACGTTGCTTTTATGAGCCTACTCTTCAATGCTGGCTCAAGGCATGTCAGAAAAGAGCCTTTCAAGATTTTCCCACAGTAGCTTAACCTTTCTGACAGACTGGTTGCCAACCAAGGCTATAGAACACTGTCCTGTTATTCAATCCATAGCTTGAGGGAGAAGAGATAAAGTCATACCTTTCCCAAGGCATAAATTAATAAAATGAACATAACTGGAATTCGAACTCAGCTCCCTGAATTCTCATTCCAAGCCCATATTCATTGCACCACCCATACACCCTATGGTCTGAAGATTGCACTTAAGCATGAAACAGATTGTTACCTCTCAGTGTTGATCTCATTGTGCACTTATATACATATTATATTTATTTATTTTAGAATATTACACCAAAAACATGTCAAAATCACTACACAATTGCAGTCATGTTTCGATGCATATCAATGCATCTCATCAATCATCATCAGGTGATTGTAAACTACTGGCGAGTGAAAGATTTTAGATTTAAATGCAAAATACAACCTTTTTTATGAAAAAAGAAAAAAAGGGGGCAGGGTTATAAGGTTTGTGGCCTTTACTCTGATCAACCAATCAAATATGACTTATGTTAAATTAAAACTAAGCAAAGAAGCAAAAATTAATAATTATTTTTTATAATGACCCGTAGATTTTCAACCAAACAGTAAACTAAAGTGGATACAAATGGATACATAAATTATACAAACTAGACAATGCCATTTCCTAAGAAATAAAAATGGAGTCAAAAGGTAATTTAACAAAATGCTAAACAAGTTATATGCTTTGTGAATTTTCTACATAAAATATTTTATAATTGATAAACAGCTTTTTTAAGAAACTAATAAATAATTTAAACATCTAGAATTATTTGGTAAATTAATATGCAACTGTTGAATAAAGACACTGTTAATAACACAAACCAATTGATGTAAAATGTCAAAAATACCAACCAAATACCAATACATCTGTACATGATGTTACTAATACTACTGGGAGATTAATACAAAATTATATTAAATCCAAATTAATCTTACGAATAGAAAGATAAGCCATATATGGTGCAATGCAGTACAACTAAAATATAAGAAAAAACATAATCAAATACCAAAGTTTAACTAAATTGTAAGATAAAAGGTAAACTTTGTTTACAATTTACTGTTAATTCATTCCTTTGATTTAATAAGGAATTTTTATTGAATCTGATAATTTCCAATTTTTCATGGAAGCACAGAAAACCGGGTTCATATAAAGATCACTATAACCTTGCCATTTTTAAAATTTTCCCATTTCACCTTAGGAGGATTATTGTCATTTTTTAAACTCCAGAAATATTTAGAAAGTGATGTATTATTTCTGTAACTACTATTGGTGAAGGACAAGATATGTTGAAACCACCTAGTCTTGAAAGAATTCTTAGTACTACCAATATAGAACTTTTCAACCACCAGATTCTCTATTGTAGAGATAGTACAAAAATAAGTAAGAGATCTAGTTAAATATTTGTTTGGCAGTGAGCATTGGTCAGAATTCCTTCCCTTTTGCTTTGAATCTATCCTGTGAGTATCAAATTTTCCAAACCCTCTTTCCTCATTATGTACCCTAGAAATTTCAACTGACTCTTCCTGATGTTAAGTATAAGTGTCCTTTTTGTTTCCATTTTCTCTAAAACTTTGTTGTTGCTCACATGTTCAATTCATGGTATTCTCAGCATCCTTCTGTAAAACCACATTTTTGTTGCTTCAAGTCTTTTTTACTATGAGGAGATTGTCCATCAGTCACTGCCATATTGACGAACTTTCAGCCTCAGAATAATGTTAGATATGTGATTACCTATAAATTTGGGAAAACCTATTTGCAAGTCAAAATTTAAGGATAATAAGACCACACTTAATATATTTCGGAAATGAAAAAAATAAACCAAAGAAAAATGGAAGAATATTTTAAGGGACTGGGTAGATTTAAATAGTGTCCATAGAGTAAAGATGCTAAAATGATATTTGGAAAGTTTTAATATTAGGAAGACTAATTTTCCAGGTGTTTACCCACACTCTTCTTTGTTGTCCCGACATGCTAGTGACAAGCATGTTTTGTCTAAATATCCAGCTGGGGGACAGTGGGGCAGGGTGAAGTGAACTCATGCTTTTTACAAGGTCATTTATGACAAGTGAATAAAAATAGCATCAGAAAGATTATGAAATGACATATTTGTCTATTTCAGTTTTGCATGCATTTCATTATTATACTACATTACTATGATACAATCGACTCTTTCAATTCAGTCAGGTTAGCTAAGATTTTAAAAGCTGTTTATGTTTGGTCAGTTAAATATTTAATTCTGAGAAAAAAGAAACATTAATTGGCCAAAATAAAAGGTGACAAAAATTCTTTAAAGAGCGTCCACTCAACTCACTTATTTCAATAGCATCAGGTGTACCATATACCCAAAGGATTTCAGACTACACAAAGATGTGCAGCTCTCCAGCACACAGACAAGCATATCTATGACATCCTTGCCACACCCTTTTTAAACCCAAATGAAAAAAAAAAAAAAGGATTGAAATTAAACTTTTCTAATTGATATTTTATGATCTATAAATTTCACAAAAATTTTGAACAGTAAAGTACAGCAAATCCATACAGTCTTCATATTGATTTGCTGATAAACACTTGTTTGAACAATGGATTTTCTAATTAAGAATTTGGTAAAATAAAACATGTCAAAACTCTAAGGCAGATTATTCCAGAGTGTAAAGGGTTCATTCAATCTGTGAAGGAAGGAAAATGTTCTGCTCCAATAAAAGACAATAAGCCAAATATCAAAACGTGATTTACCTGCCCTTTGTTACTGAATTATCCTCAAGTGTAAAATGTGATGACAACTTCTGTTGAGACAACATATCCAGAGTTATGGGGCTGAATTTTCAGAAAGGTTTTGCAAGTTATAAAAATTAAAGTCCATTGTTTTACCAATCAATGATTCAAAAGCATCATGATCTGATTATTCTTACATTTTGCCAATAATACTCTAAACTCCATCCCCAGACTCCATCCCATGAGATGTTAAATAAATCAGATCAATATTTTCCTTCACTGAAAGATCAAGGCTGAATTTTTTTCTTTCTCAGGCCACAAAACTGAAAAATCTCTACGACTGACTTTTACTGATAGAAAGGTGAAAAAAAAAAAGAAAAAAAGAAACTGACAGCAAATTAAATCTGTATTCAAAACTTTGCTGTTTATTTTTCCCATGTTATGGCATGCAAAACTTGACTCATGTTAGAGAGAATGCCATTAACACGGCTTGGGTTGAGGATAATATAGCCAAGAAGCAAGCTGTTGGATTAGCGAACATGTGAGAGGGCAGGGTAGTAGGTCATTTTTGCTAACCCTTTGCAAACGTTCATTCATCTCTCCTGGACTTTAGTGATGTTTTGAGTGATTGAAACCAGTGAATTTTGTAACAATATGATCCCAGACAGTAAATATATATTGCACTACTGCCATGCACCTCACACCACCACCACCCCACACATATTAGGCATTTGTCAGTCTCAGGATAATGTGGAGACTGCTAGGATGACTGACTAATCATTACTGCAGAGATCTGCTCAGGCACAATCTGATGTTTTCTCAACATGCACATAAGCAAATTGTGGTTTATACAGCAACAATGCTGAACAGACCTAAGTTATAGTTTCTGGGAGAGAGTGTATAATATGGCATCATCAATAGATGAACAAGGCCAGTGCATTGGGCAGCATTTAAGCTAGCTTCTGAAGGGCCTGCATCACAATAGATAAGGAGAAGTAGATGCGATGCACAACAATATAAAGAAGAACTCAAAATTTATTACTACATTTAAGTATTGCAATATTTAATCTTACATTTTAAAAGTTTGGCAATATGTCTTCTGCTGCCACTTCATTTAAAAAAAAAAAAAAAAAAAAAAAGAAAGAAATTGATGTACGTAAATCCTTACTTACATACGAACAATTATTTGTATTTCATTAGTGATTTTCCTGGAGTTTACAATTAATTTCAATTACACCCAAATTTATTTCCATGTTATAAAAATTTGTTACAAAAAGTCACATAAAATATCTCTGAAAACAATTGCAGTAATGAAAATTTGGGAAACCAAAATTTCAGGATTGAGATCCAGATCCATCTTGAAATGTTTTAATTTACTCACAGAGTCACAGCCTGATTCCAAAATCCGTATGATATATTGGGCTGCGGTCTCAAGGAGCAAAGTTGAAAAAGCGTGACACAGTGACATTCGCAGTTATTATATAGATATATGTATAGTTGGTCACTTGTATTCAAGGATACCTGTCTACTAGGGCAACTAGCCAATCCCTACTGCAGATGCTTGCTCAGGAACATTTGTGTTTATTCAACACCCACAGAGCCCAACTGTGGTTTATACTGCAACTATTCTGAGCAAACTTTAGTGAGAGTTTCTGGAAAAGAGCAAGTTATCTAGTGTGATCAACAATTTGAACAAAACCAGCACACTCAAGCCCTCAGCCACGATGATTTGTGACTTTGTCCTAGCACAGTTATCAACGGCCCCCAAGGGTTCCGTCTACCCAATTTTACTCACAAGGCATGGGTCAACCAGTAGTTTCGTTTTCACGCACTTTCCAAAGGTGCCACATGCTGGGATTGAGCCCTCCAGTCCAATAATATCAAGAAGTCTCCTTCCTGACCATTTGACAATGGTGAGATTCAAACCAGGATCTCATGGTCAGAATGTGAACATTCTAACTACTCGGTCACATGCTCATAGACATATACACACAAACATTATATATATATAAGTGAACATAGAAGTCAACATTTAGAGGCAACAGTCTGTTTCATGCTAGATGCAATCATCAGGCCACGAGTGCTGTTATTTTTCTCAGCTATTTATATATACGGGTCAGTGGTGCATTGTGGGTAGTCTATTTTGGCGGTTATTTTAGCGATAGTCATTTATTTGTTTATTTATTTATTTGTGTCAAATTATTTTGTTTATTTAATTTTATTTTTTATCTAATATATATATTTTTTTTTTTTTATTTTGATCGGTGTTTTTATTAACGTAGTAAAAATTTGTTTATATAGCTTATTGTGGGTAGTCTATTATGGCAGCTATTTTACCAGAAGTCGTTTATTATTTTTATTTTTTATCTTATATATTTATTTATTTATTATTTTTATTTTGATTGGTGTTTTTATTAACGTAATTTGTTTATATAGCTTATTTAATAGTTTTGTTTTTGTTTGGGAAGATAAAGCTATTTGTTGACTTTTGGGGTTGATTCTTGTGGTTTGTTCTGACTATTATTTTGGCGGGAAAAGTTTTTAATTTATTTATTTGGATTGATTATCTTTATTTGATTTTTCTAAACGGCAAGTTTATCGGTATCAGTTGTTAGTTCATTTATATATTTGGATGTATTTAGATCAATTTATTATACTTATTTATTTGTTACACTGTATATGTTCTTTTTGGTTTTCGATTTTTAAGTAATGCAGTATATTATTTTTTATTCATTTTTTTTTTTTTCATTATAGCTATTTTTCGTCTGATTTTTTGTTTTGATTTTTTATAGTCTAATATTTTGGTCATAATAGTTTGCTAATTTGTTTATTATTTACTTTATTGATTTTGTTCCTTTTTTTTTATTCTACCTTGTCTATTCTAACAGGTGTGATTTGGTAATTTGTTTGGATTCATTTATTTTGCTTATTTTATTGTC
>OZ038475.1:1394847-1398997 GCA_964036315.1 Acanthosepion esculentum | reverse complement strand
ATTATTTATATATATATATAGAATGCATACACAGATATATATATATATATATATATGCATACACAGATATATATATATATATATATGCATACACAGATATATATATATATATATATGCATACACAGATATATATATATATATATATGCATACACAGTATATATATATATATATATGCATACACAGATATATATATATATATATATATATATGCATACACAGATATATATATATATATATATATATATGCATACACAGATATATATATATATATGCATACACAGATATATATATATATATATGCATACACAGATATATATATATATATATGCATACACAGATATATATATATATATATGCATACACAGATATATATATATATATGCATACACAGATATATATATATATTATATATGCATACACAGATATATATATATATATGCATACACAGATATATATATATATATGCATACACAGATATATATATATATATATGCATACACAGATATATATATATATATGCATACACAGATATATATATATATGCATACACAGATATATATATATATATGCATACACAGATATATATATATATATGCATACACAGATATATATATATATATATATATATATGCATACACAGATATATATATATATATATATATATGCATACACAGATATATATATATATATATATATATATATGCATACACAGATATATATATATATATATATATATGCATACACAGATATATATATATATATGCATACACAGATATATATATATATATATATATGCATACACAGATATATATATATATATATATATATATGCATACACAGATATATATATATATATATATGCATACACAGATATATATATATATATATGCATACACAGATATATATATATATATATATGCATACACAGATATATATATATATATATGCATACACAGATATATATATATATATATATATGCATACACAGATATATATATATATATATATATATGCATACACAGATATATATATATATATATATATGCATACACAGATATATATATATATATATATGCATACACAGATATATATATATATATATATATGCATACACAGATATATATATATATATATATATATATGCATACACAGATATATATATATATATATATATATATGCATACACAGATATATATATATATATATATGCATACACAGATATATATATATATATATATATATGCATACACAGATATATATATATATATATATATATGCATACACAGATATATATATATATATATATATATGCATACAACAGATAATATATATATATATATGCATACACAGATATAATATATATATATATATATGCATACACAGATATATATATATATATATATATGCATACACAGATATATAATATATATATATATATATATGCATACACAGAATATATATATATATATGCATACACAGATATATATATATATATATATGCATACACAGATATATATATATATATATATATATGCATACACAGATATATATATATATATATATATGCATACACAGATATATATATATATATATATATATATGCATACACAGATATATATATATATATATATATATATATGCATACACAGATATATATATATATATATATATATGCATACACAGATATATATATATATATATATATGCATACACAGATATATATATATATATATATATATGCATACACAGATATATATATATATATATATATGCATACACAGATATATATATATATGCATACACAGATATATATATATATGCATACACAGATATATATATATATATATATATATATATATGCATACACAGATATATATATATATATATATATGCATACACAGATATATATATATATATATATATATGCATACACAGATATATATATATATATATATATATATGCATACACAGATATATATATATATATATATATATGCATACACAGATATATATATATATATATATATATATGCATACACAGATATATATATATATATATATATATGCATACACAGATATATATATATATATATATGCATACACAGATATATATATATATATATATATATATATATGCATACACAGATATATATATATATATATATATGCATACACAGATACATATATATATATATATATATATGCATACACAGATATATATATATATATATATATATATATATATATATGCATACACAGATACATATATATTAATATATATATATATTATATATATACACACACACACGATAGTGATTTTCCTAGCATAGCTTAGATGTGGCACAAGGCCGAAATGTATTTGATACCCAGTGAGGATGAAACTCACAACTCGGTGGTAATTGTTCTTGCGAGACAATCATGCTAACCATTACACTATCTTGACGTGCCCATAGACTCATACAATATATATACATTTCATTTAAATTTAGTTTTTTATATAATTTCTCGTGCGATCTAATAAAGTTTTTCTTTTCAGAGGGTAAATTATATAAAAATTTTCCGAAATTTATATAATTTATCCTCTGAAAAAAAAACTTTATTAGATCGCACGAGAAATTATATAAAGAAATAAATAAAAGCACTTGTCAGTTGTTTTTAATGAAATGTGCTTGAAAGAAGGATTGCTGCCTAAATATATATATATATATATATATATATTATATATATATATACATACACACACACACACATATATGTGTGTATGTATATATATTGTATGTTTGTATGGGCACGTTTGACTTGTTAAACCTTCGGAGTGAGATCTCTAAATGTAGACACAAAAAATGATTCAAAACATAAACACAGTTTCGTAATGTGTTGTCAGGTGTGACACTTCCACCTTAATTCAGTAACATTGGGCATGACTTTCTAATGAAAAGACTATTACTTATATGTATCATTGTGTATGTTTATATGATGCGCCATGTATGTCTAATTTTGGTAATTTTAGTCATTCTTTATTCATGTGGTTATATATGTGTGAGTGGGTATGTAGATAAACATTTCCCCTAATAACTGATTTGCAAAATCAGATAGCATTATAATAGATATACACCTAGGTATATATGCTAACGTTAGAGATAGATACACGCTACTCAGCCAGTTTTTAAATTTAAATTTCCATTTTTTTTTTTTTTTTTTTTAAATAGTTTTAACTTGGTCTTCCCAATTGATCTTGAGATATAAATTGACTTAATTCCACCCGTATATTTTTATAGGTTAAATGTATATATGGATAGATATGGTATGTTTTGTGTACATAATTTCTTTGTTTCCAGGGTCCTTCAGTTACTCCTATGTATACTTTTTCTTCATTATCTGCTGTTTTTATCGTGGCTTGGTAAATTGTTTTGTAAACAATTACCATTTAAGGGTAACATTCGTTCTTTATTCTGTAGTTGCACAATAGCCCAAAAACTACACCTAGATGACCGAGTAAGTTGACCAGCAAGTGGAAACTTAGCTCAGGAACAAATAATAAAATCAAACGAAATCGACATCATTAAGCACTCCATTAAATCATTACCCCTTCACCATGAAGAAGCATGGATAAAGAAAGATAGGATATTTGACACTACAATGGGAAGCTTTGACAGTGCAGAGACATGCAAAATCATAGGTATTTACTTACTACATGAACTAAGCAAAATAATAGATAGAAATGACACAGGACTCTACAGGGATGACTGTCTCAATCTTAAGCAACTGTAACAAACAAAACACAGACAAAACTAGAAAAGCAATAATAAAGATTTTAAAAAAAACTAACCTAAATGAAGTAGATTTTCTAGATGTTACCTTCAACCTAAGAAAAGGCACATACAAACCATACAGAAAACCCAATGATAAACCACTCTATATGCACACATCTTCCAACCACCCTCCTTCTATAATCAAACAAATACCAATATTGATTATCCGCAGGCTTTCCGACAATTCCTTCAATGAATCTATATTTAACAAAGCTAAGAAAGAATACGAAACAGTCCTGAAAGATAGCAGATTCCCAGCAACACTCACATACTCACCACAGAGCACAAAAAAGGCCAACAGGAAACGAAATGTATGGTTCAACCCACCATACAGCA
>OZ038475.1:1374847-1387347 GCA_964036315.1 Acanthosepion esculentum | reverse complement strand
CCATAATGCACCACTGACCCTTATATAAACAGCCGAGAAAAATAACAGCACTAGTCGCCTGACGATTGCACTAGCATGAAACAGACTGTCGCCTCTAAGTGCTGACTTCCATGTCCACTTTTATATTTACACACGCTCTATCTCTGATATTGAGCACTTTACCCCATAAATATAGCACACTTTAAGACTATATTTCTGTATATATATATATATATATATATATAAAAATATATATATATATATATATATACATATATATAAAAATATATATGTATGTTGCTAACATGATGATTTCACATTTGAAAATAACATAAATAGCAAGGAGTCATACAAGTCTCTCATGGAGCTGTGCCAATGCCTAGAATATGAAGTACAGGCAATTATTTTACATTATAAATCATAGATTTCTCTGAATTGTAGGCTTCAACAACATTCACCATTTTCAGGAGTATGTTCTATACTGAAGATCATTTTCACAAGATACCAGCCAAGTTTGTAGCATCTGTACCAAAAGTTCATTTCAATTTTTTTTCTCATTAAAAATTCCCCTGTAATTGGCTGAAAAAACAACAATCCTCTCAACCTATTAAAAATAACTTGTGAATTTCTAGACAAGCCTCATATATAGGTCAATAATTATCATATAATATACAAAAATGGAGGGATCAATAAGTCTATAGAATGATGCTGTAAACTATGGCAAGGATGTATTTGGAAAACACCTAAATGATAGCTCTTGCAGCTGCTATAGGGTAATATGCAGAGAAAGCAAATGAGACGAGAGGTAACAAAATCACACTGCCTCAGAAGTCAAAGCAAATTTAAGTATAAAATGCTCATTGGATTGACTTCACAAAACACCAAATTTTGCCCAGTGTTGACTGTTGGTTTTCCTGCCACTTTTATTGACAGGAGATGCTGGTAGAAACCTGGATCTCGATAAATAGCAGATAGGTCCATATCTGAACATGCCAAGCTGTCCTGCTGCTAATAGGAAAAACCCAAATGTAATTGGTTTTGACATACATGTCCACATGTGATCTAGGGCCTGTTTTGCATTTCTACTGATTCATGTCCACTGCACAGGATATGGATATTAGATTAATTTTCATTGTATAATGTAAAAGCTATGAAATTAATGAAAAAGAATTGTTGAAGTGAAATGACAATGAAAATATTTGTTTCATAAAATAAATGCATTTGTCATAAGGTTACTTTACCTCCATATATTTTCTGAATTTCTGGGCTGAGGATTTATCATTATTTACATTCGGACTAATCTTTGTTTATATTCATACATGCCTGTCTTTCTGCACATGCTTGTGGGACAACCTTCAGGGAACTAAACCTTTTATTTAATCTCTACAGGTAGATTATTCTCATTCCACTGTCTAGAGATCTCTTTTCTTGTTCTTATTTAGTACAGTGCAGTTATTGCTCACTCTTTTTCCAATGAGTTTAAATCTGTACTACCAAGCCCTGTGATTGAACTCATAATTATTAAATCACCAAAGCCTGAACTAATGCTTTAATCCATGAGACCATTGTCTCAAACACCATCTTGAACCCAGAACCTGGATCTTAAAATTAATGGCTTAATTGTCTGCCGGCTGATGCGGTCAACATTAAAAACAAATCAAAATATCAGAAATTAGATAAAACATTGTCACTTTTGCTAGAATAATTTGGTATACTGTTTTCAGCTAGAGTCTTTCTTGGGTCTATGTTGTACACATAACAATCCCAAAGTGATGTCCACTGCACTTTTCTACTTACATTACAAGGTATCACTGCCGAGGCATCACTAATGTGACAATTTCAAAGAGAAACTTCTCTTACATGAAAACTATCATCCTTCTGAGATTTCTGCAATGATTCTATTGTTACACAGCAATTTTGGTTCAATAATGCCAGTTATCTGAAAATACATGTAAGGTCTTTCATTTTATTTCTTTGTAGTTGGCATTCTGTGTCATGAGATCCATGCCTCAAGTCAAATAAAATATGTAAGAGAAAACAGGTGAAAAAGATTAGCAAAAAAGATTGCACCAAGTGACACAGATGATGAGAAGCTCTGCTCTCGAGAAAGTAAGATAAATGCTGTAATTAACCAAAGAAATAATCCTTTCAGGATTTGATTTATTGGTTCATTTTCCTTTCCATTTCTCATACCTAACAGATCAAGAGATGATTGGAGCTCTCTGGACAAACAAGCTAAATAAAGTGTCCCCTAAGAAAATAGACGATAACAGTTTGACATGCCAGTAGAGAAAGAGTTGATTAAACAGTTGAAGTAAAAGCATTTCTTTTCAACAGAAGGTCTCAAGCCAAACACTGTAGAATAATAAAAAGCTCAAATTATGGTTTATGAGAAAAACAATCAAAGAAAATGGAAAAAAATGCAGAGAAAGCATAAAAATTTCTTTGCTTAGGCAGATTTAGAAAAAAAATTGCAAACAACATAAATTAGAAAACATTCCATATCATGCAAAATGTATATTCTTATAAAAATTAAGATTTCCTTGTAAAAAAAAACAAAAAAAAGAAAAAAAAAAAACTAAAATACTTCAACGTTTGAAAAAAAAAAAAAAAAAAAAAAAAAAGTAACGAGTAATGCCAGTAATGAATCAACTAGAGAATTCCTGAGAACTAGTATCCAACAGAGAATTAAAGTATGAGGGCTTCGATAGCTATCTCTATCTCTGTTTATATATATATACAAGATTGTCTATAATTTATTATTAAATTGCATAAGACTTTATTTCACTGTTTTCTGTTTGTTTACTTTAATGGAGATTCCTCTTAGCACAATCCAATGCTTTATTTTGGAGATTTTAACAATATTTATTAGCAGCTGAAATCCTATTTTTTCTATTCTTATCCAGCCATAAGACAGGAACATTACACACAAAAATCAACACAGATTGTCACATTTGTTATTAAATTATTCTATTTGTGTACAGCTGTTAAATTTGTTGCATTCTGCAACTCCAACACTGAAATTGGAGATAAAAAGTTTGTACAGAATTTATTCTGTTCAAAAGTGCAAAGTAAAACAAATGGCTTATGGCAAAAAGAATCAAAGAAAATCTAGAAAAAAATGAACACTGATTATTGCAAAAAGAACATAAAATTTACATTTCATGTTAAAAAAAACAGCGAGATTTTAAGAAATATTTTAAAGGACTTTTACAAAAAAATCTGACAAAAAGATATTTGGGCCTAAAATACTTTTGTTTTTTTAATCACATCACCCTAACTAAGGCAATAAAGCCACTAAGACGCAAGGAGTGTGAAGGAATCAAATGCCATAACCTTTCAACTTGTGAAGGAGACCAATATGCCAAATCCTGTCAAATGCCTTCAAGATTATCTAAAGCAACAGCCTGGGCATCACTATTCTTCATTAAATCTTGATAGACTATTTCAACAAATAACTTAACACATGAGCAGTTGATCTCAAGAAGTGAAAGCCATATGGCTTATCTGAAAGAAGACCCTGTGAGGTGAGATGCTTAACTGATTCAGAGTTAATTAGAGCCTCTAAGACATTGCCAAAATTATTGTTTAGCAACAAAAGAAACTAAACCCAGAAAACCAAAGAAATTGATCCATTGTAGCAAAGATGTTTTTCCAAGCTTGTAAAATTTATGTCTATATTTTATTAAGTAATATTTTGAATAAAGAAAATCAAAATATGTTCATCAATTTATTATTGATGGACACTGATCTTTTTCAACCTGGAGACAGAAATGCAACTCCAAGTTCTTTCATTACCAATTTATCAGACCTTAATTTTCTGATTAAAGTTTTAGGGTTGTTAGAAAGTTTGTTTTTTTTAACCTGTCATTACCAGTTTTATGACAATCAAATGAGTGTTATTTTTTTTGCTTCATTTTTCAATAATTCAAGTGAAACTTTTGCTTATAAGTTGTGCTTTATTAATAAGTGGCAGGCGCACCCTGAAAAAACCATATTTGTAAAAGACAGGTGTATGTCAGACAGGTAAACGAGAATAAATGAGAAAAGGAAAAGTAGATTATTTATTCTTTGACAGCTCTGAACACATCACACAGCATAACCAGGTGTTACTGATGAATCTTCTTTTACTGTTGGAATCTGAACATTTTGTTGCCTGATGCATCTTCACGTATCAAACAATCAGCTATTTGTTACTATGGAAGAGGATAGAGAAGAAAAACATTAACTGAGTAACTTTCATTTCTATAATTTTATAATTATCATTTTAATGAATCAGTTATCTCAGATTAAAGTTGTTTTATAATCAGAGTAAATATACTAGAATTTCCTACAGACACTTCTGTGCCTAAATTCCTAACTTACATTTAAAAAAATAACAGACAATATGGTAACTGACTGTATCAAGGAGTAAAATATAGTAATATGGACCATTATATTTTTGTTCCTACCAACCTACCTATGGTGTGTATAAGAAGAGGCATAACTGATTTTAGTTTTATCCAATTCATGAGAGATTCTACTGACATAACATTGAAGGGCTCCAGGTATCTCTGAAACTGGAATTATTATCACCCTCTTTGTATTTCATTGATGAGAAGGACATTCCACTCAGCTTTTTCCTGAGAACTGCCACTTTGTGTAACAGACTCATTCAAGTATCCCACCTACAACTCTTGTTGTATAGCACTTAACAGAAGCAAGAACATATAATAATCATAGAATTATATTCACCATGTGATAGCAAAGTCCTACATTAATTCCTAAAGAGGATATGCAGTGTATTAATATAGCATCTGAGGATGACTGATGTGCCTCTTGTTTTGGAATCTGTTCATGCAATCATTTACTGTAATCCAACTATATTACCCATGCATTTAATGCATTGAATTAATTGAAACACACTTTCTATCCTCAAAATTTTAGAAAAAATACTAAAGCATTCTCACATCTTTCCAATCTAAATACATAAATATTTAACACCATCTGTCTGTAATGTGAAACAACATGCAACAATTCTCTTTGAGAAAAAAAACAAAACAGGTTCATGGGAAAGAATCCTCAGAGAAACAATATAATCACACAATAACAAGAAAAAATTCAGTAAACTGAAAAAGTGTGGATGGCCCTGCACAAAGCCTTCACCACTATAATCAAATCTCATGTGTCGGTGTCGAGCTTTCAGTTTCTAGGAACTGATCTGCCTGACCCTCATACATCGAATTCGATGGGAGAGTCGATCATATATATATATATATATATATATATATATATATATATATATATATATATGTATGTATGTATGTATGTGTTATCAATCTGACTTTTATATTCCTTTTTTTTATGTCTATAAAAGTACTATATTTTAAGTACTTAAATATTTAAAAAACATTTAATACAATTCAAAAACATTAACAAAAATTTAATTGAAGAATCCAAATCAAATGTACAATGCAGGGAAACTGCAAAGGCAAAAAAGTGACAACAAAAGAAAACATGTGGAAGGAGAGGATTTACATTGGATCAACTTGGAAAGAATTTAAAGAAAGAACCATTTGCTATCATTTAAATCTAAAAGTCATAGCAACAACCTGTTTATGTCAAAACATATGGGAACAAAAGCTGAATATGGGAAAACACCGGTAGTAGAAGGAGATTATTAAAAACAAGATGAAGAAAAACAGACGAATAAATAATCTATATATGGAGGAGGAACAGAAAATCATAGAATTCAAAAATTTTAATGGATTAATAAACAAAAGGAAATATTTCAAACTATCAGCATGTTGGCACATTTCTTTTGAAAAAAAAAAAAAAAAAAAAAAAAAAAAACAAACTATTGTGCTTGGGCATGTCCAAGGGAGAAACTTTCATTTTGAAAATTACAGTATAAAATAGTTGTGTGTGTGTGTGTGTGTGTGTGTGTGTGTGTGTGTGTGTGCGCATACACACAAGGAAGTGCTGAAGAAATCTTGAGCAGATCAAGAAGGGATTTAAAAAAAATAAAAAATAAAATAAATCAAATCTGATATTTGGTCAAATTTTGAAAAGTGGATTGGGCCAAGAAATTGTTCACAGCCCTTTATAACAGAAATTTGAAAATCCATAATAGAAAATAATTTTTAGAAAACTGACATTAGAAATGAAGAAAAGTGTTGGATTGCTATGTATTTCATATAAAGGCAGTGAAGGTTGGTCACTTTTCATCATAAATGAAAATAAAAAAAACAATTAGGTAATCAGAATACAGAAAATTTAATGAAGTCTTAAGGAGAACAGCAACTACAAAGAAACTGTTGATAAAATTCACTAAGAGACATAATGAGGAAAGAAGATTTGAAGAATATAATACTCACAAGATATCACAAGCAAGAGAAGCAAAGAAATACAGTGAGTAACCTTCTTGGAAGTTTGTATAAAAGGAATGAAGGAACAAATACCCCAAAAGCAAAGAGGGAAGGTTATATAGGAAATAGTATTACTGAGAGCAACAAAAAACAAAGTTGTGGAGAGCCATGATCACTTATCCTCCTTATGAGATACTACCCAAGTAGAGTAAAGTAAAATAGGAGCCCATAGTAATAAGGCTTTATAACCATAATGAAAGTAATTGTAATGTGTACCTATAATAATAATAATAATAATAATAATAATAATAATGGTACTATTAGGGGTAGATGCCTCAAAAACAAAACTGCTCTCTATTACTCACCACAGAGAACTATCCCTGCCCCCCATTAGAATGTCTGATGCTCAACTCAACGAGAGACTGCGACTGCTCAGTCTCACACTGACTGCCAACCTGAGATGAAACGAATACATTGAGTCAATAGCTTTGTCCACCGCAAGGAAAGTTGGCTCCGTGTGCCACGCCAGGAAATTTTCTTGCCAGAGTCTATCCTTCAAATCTACTTTTGTAGACCATTCGCTCATGCATGGAGTATTGCTGCCATATATGGTCTGGAGCCCCTTCTGTTTGTCTCAAGGACCTTGATAAAATCCAAAGACGGATATACAATGTAACTGGCCCTGATCTGGCATCTCGTCTGCTGTCACTCTCTCACAGACATGTCGTCACCTCCCTCTGTCTTTTTTGCAAATACTTTCATGGTAAGTGCTCTGATGAGCTGCTTTCCCTGGTTCCCAGACTTCATGAATTTAAGCATTCAACTAGGCTGGCATCTCGCTCTCGTATGCATAAGGGGACTGGGGAGATAATAATAATAATAATAATAATAATAATAATAATGGAGTCAAATATTTACTGCAACAGATTCATAATGAGGGTGTGAATCATATGTATCATAGGTGCTAATGGAACAGAAGTGAAGAAGATACAAACAGAATATTTCCTGAAAATAATGATTTGCTTCCTGAAGCAAGTGAAACTTATGAAATGTAAATGTAAAATAAACCAGAAAATCAAGAAAATATTTACATTTAAAAAGAATAAGTAAAATCTAGAAATAACATAACACAATCATCCATGATATCTGATGTCTTCAGGATTCATTAGAATCTTCATTGTTTAACAATAAAATAAAGTGCTTCCAAGTAGTAAAACCACAAGTGCTCCTCAATACCAAAAGGCAGAGATCATGTCTACAAGAAAATGATGAAATCAGGTAGAAATCAAAGATTTCAATCTCATTATTGCTATTCGAATGAAACCCGAGTTGTGGAGTGGTATGTAGAAGTATAATCTATATATATATATATATATATATATATATATATATGTGCAAACATTTTTCCCCATCAAGCATTCTTCACAAGATATTCAACAGAAACACAGTCAAAATCAGCTTCAGTTGCAACGAGAGCATGACACAAATAACAAAATAGTATGATAGAAAAATAACCAACAAATCAAACCCACCTGTAAGTGTAAAATAATATACCCACCCACTGTAAAATCATCAGATAAAGAAAATGTATACATAAGAGTAACTGAAGGACCCTGGAAACAGAAAAACTATGCACACAAAACATACTTTATGAAAGTAAATACCTGAACAATCCTTTCTGAACATATACGGGAAATCAAAACTAACATACACCAAAAATATCAAAGAAAACAGCATCAGCCTATAACAATAAATCCCAAAACTGTAAATTTTCCCAGACTAACATAAACTACTAAATAAACAATCAGAACTTGTCTCAAAATCAGACATGAAAACAAATTTTACTGTTACTTAAAAATTGAAAACATAATGTAACATACTTTAGACAAAGCCAATATTTTAAATTAAGCAAATATGATAATTCCCCAAAGAAAAAGAAAAGAAAAGAAATGAAATAAATAAAAAATACTGTAAGTAATCAATAATAAATAATCAATAATAAATAATGTAATAAAAGTTAACAAACATGATGGAATAACTACAAATAACCTTGGATTCACAATTATTTCTACTGAATAGCAATTTGAAATATAACTGTTACTACTTATCCAATAATTGTTATAATAATACAATAAACAAGAAATACCTGACCTTGTTACCCATAATTCACCATTGACCAGGATATATAAATATCTGGGAAACTATACAATAGCTCGAAGCATGCAACAGCCTGTCACCACTTGGTGTTGACCTCAGCGTCCAATTCATATATATATATATGAAGAAATATAATCTTAAGATGTGCTATATTTATGGGATAAAGTGCTCAATATCAGAGATAGAGCATGTGTAAATATAAAAGTGAACATAGAAGTCGACACTTAGAGGCGACAGTCTGTTTCATGCTCGATGCAATCGTCAGGCCGGACGATTACATTGAGCATGAAACAGACTGTCGCCTCTAACTGTTGACTTCTATGTTCACTTTTATTTTTATATATATATATATATATATATATATATATATATATATTCATTTTATGCAGTGTTACATTAGAACATGCACATATCTACTACAAAATTGTACATTTTTGATTCAACAGCAAAAAAGGGAAAACCTTTTTTAGACGTCTCATCAGGTGGGTCATTTTAGTAACATTGTGATTCCCGACCTGATGAGATGTCTAAAAAAGGTTTTTCCCTTTTTTGGCATTGAAACAAAAATGTACAATTTTGTAGTGGATCTGTGCATGTTCTAATGTAACACTGCATAAGATAAATAAATATTTACAGCTCTACTTTGTGTATTGAGCACTGTTTTTAAATTAATGTTGTAATCTTACTGTTCATTCTCCTATACTTTTATTTATTTTTATATATATATATATATATATATATATATATATATATATATATATATATATATATATATATATATGACACACCCACAAATTTGGAATTAGAATAAAGCAAAGCAAAGTTTGTGGTGCTAACATTTTCCCCAAGGAAAATTGAGGAATGTGTCTATCAAATTAACTCTACTAGTACTTAACCAAAAATTGGATCTTTCGGTAATGGTAAATATTAATCATTTCGTTTAAGGAAACATTCAGCATTCATTGACTAAAGCAGCAAGTGCTACCATCAGTTAAAAATTATAAAATCCTTCTATTAAAATTTTTTTCAGGAAAGGTTTTTCAAGTTCAGTCACTGTTATCACTTTCTAATATTGATGGGGGTTTCCTTCCTAACCTTTTGTTTGAGGTAGTGTGGAACATCAAAATCTTGATTATATATCATTATTTTCTTTTCAAGTTACATGTGCTATCCATTTTAGTTGTTGCTGCTGTTGGTTATCCTTAGATGTGGTTTCTCTTATTTGATAATCATTGTTTTCAATACTGTAGGGTTAGCCCTTGTACTGCCAGTCCATGGTCATCATGACAAATGTGGAATTAGTAAACCAAGTTTGAATTCTCACAAAGTTTCCTGCATTCATTTTCACACTTTTAAAACCTGATAGCTAAAAAAGATTTTTAATAGAGACATAAGAAAAAAAAAACATCTGATATCTTAGACAATCTGTCTATATATAAAAAAGCAAGGAAAAAGAAAACAGATGTATTCAGAAATTTAAGTGGAAAGACCTTTGATAAATCACAAATATTATCTACAATTTGGAAATAGTCAAATTTCTAAAGATACAAAAACAATTATGCAAATAAATAAAAATTTTGCTGGGAGAAAATTGTCAAAAGTAAATTTTAAGTTTCCAGAGATTAACTAAAAAATGAAGTTTCAGAAAAAAAAAGACAATAAACTAACCATCTGGACTGAGTAAATTTAGTGTAAAAACCTTTTTGGTGGACTACAGAATTAATGGACCTTATCACAGTGTTGACATTGGGCTTGGGCCAGATTTTGACAGAAATATCGAGGCTTCAACTAGGCTCAAGCATTTCCTTTATTATATAAAACTAACCTGGATTAATTGTTGCTACAACTTTTTATAAAATTTTAAGGCAATTTTGCAAACAGATCAAATAATGAATTATCAAAGTCTTTAAAAAAAAGGGGGGGGATAAAGAATAACTGAAGTACACCTAAAAAGTAATTTAAATATTACATATTCTTTATTATTATAATAATAATAATAATAATAATAGCATCAGCCATCAAAAATGTATAGAGTCATTTAAGTATCATCACTTTTGCCTCTGGTCAAAATGCAATATTTTTGGATTCGAGGAAAATGTTACACAAAATAATATGCCATCTCCCCATCATTTAATGAAGGCTCTATTGTAGTTCAGATGTGAAATAACAGAAACAATGATTGATAAATAAGAAAGGAACAAAAGTCAAAAACAGGAACTGCCTGGGTGGGGATGGAAAAGATGTCAGCTCACCTAAATTATATGATTGCCTACGACCACAAAATGATTGGTAGTTTGAGACTAGGATTGTGCCCCACCTACTTTTTCATACCAGAATTGCCAAGTTATAAAATTTGGGCAATGAGCATCCTGAAATTGCAAGAGAGACAGAAAAACTTGGGGTTTGGATGGAGTGGGGAGGAGTTGTATATTCAAGAACAAAGGAATAGCAAGTTGGGTCAAGGGTCAGGGCAGGTAGGGGTGCTTAGATTCACTGGTAGGTTTTATGGCATTAAAGCAGTAAATTTTAAGAAAAATTGTTGGTTTATTCTCTCAACTCTGGATGAAAAAGAAATGATGTGTAGATTGTCATGGTGTGTATTCATCCCCTACTAGCAATAAAGGGGCAACAAAATCAACATTCATATGTTTCATCCCATATATGTGTGTAGAGGAAAGGACAACAAGTTGTCCTGTCTCCACAACCAGTGTCACTGAAGTTATAGGAATACCTTCAAGCCTCTCCCTATACAGTACAACTGCTACTCCAGAGATGCAATCTCTTATTTAAGCCACATCCTCTGCCCAAAGACAAAAACATGGCTTAACATCAGATACTACATTATGATCTTTGCCTAAGAGCTAAAAAATTTGGGAAGAAACAAAAGGTGAACATTTAAAGTAAGAGAGTAGAATTAATTTCCAAGGTTTTCCAACACTGGCTTTAAAATCACATTTATTTTCTAGTCAGACATCTTGAAGCAGATAAAATGTTCAAGATGGATGAATATAGGTGAATTGTACTGAATTGTAGATGAGAGGAACTCTTGACTATTTCTGTAGAAACAATAGAATAAGCAAAGAAATACATTTTATCACAGATTTTGTGAAGTTAGACAAATAGTTTTGGCAAAAGAAAATTAATTTTTTTTTTTTTTTGCAACAAGATTTAAATAAATGAATTTCTTTCTGGCCTCGTATTTTTATACATTTTTTTAAATCTGTAAATCTCAAAATGTTCATTACATCATTTTAAAAGATGAACAAAATATTTTGCAGTGAAATGTAAATATTTCAATCCTTGATGGATATTCAAATTGATACCATCTCTATGTTTATTGCATTTTAACCGACATTTATTTTTAAGTATAACATTTTTGGAGATTACCACTTTGGTGCGGAAATGATATGTGCATCAATCCAGTCACTCTTGGGAGTATCATCGTATTCTGTGAACGATTCAAAATGCTATCAGACTTTTATCACTCTGCACCTCCCTTGGCCTTTTATTCTGGTTGTGGGAATTCTTTATTTTAAGAGACAATGGATTTGCATCTCTGTTTCCAATTCCAGATAGAAGTGAAATTCACAGAGATATTTCCAACTTAAAGATAGATTCACAGTTAATAACCTTTCAGTTATCAGTGTATTAGTTTACCCCCAAATGATTTGTGAATCAATCCACTCACTCTTGGAAATAAAGTATCATCATATTCTGTGAATGATTCAAACTACAAACTACTCATGTTTTTTTTTATTCCAATGTCTCAACCAGTGTTTTTCAGTCATCTTCAGGTGCAAATGTTTTTCTAGGATGTGTGAATACAATATTTGCTGAAAAATATCCAAGAACATATCAGATAAAAAAAAAAATTTAAAAAAAAAATATATATTCAAAAATATTCAAAATTTCTCAATATAATCTACACTCAAGTTTATTATTCTCTCAGACCAACTCATCGGGTTGCATGATAGAAAATCATTTTGCCTATTGATAGACATGCAATTTATGTAAAGT
>OZ038475.1:1327347-1367347 GCA_964036315.1 Acanthosepion esculentum | reverse complement strand
TTTAAAATTTGATGTGAAGATTTTCTTCATTTGAGTGCATAAGTCCCATTTATATTGAGGTCTTCATTCACTTTTGGACAAATTTCCTCCCAAAATTCTTATATACAGTATACTCAGCATATTCATACATATAACCTAACAACAACAATAAACAAATTAAACTCATCATTTACTACAAAAAAAACAAAAAAAAAAAAAAAAAAAACAATTACCATTTTTGATACAAGAACAAAAACTCAAAACTTCAACAAACCAATGTTTCTGAATTTGCTTGCCCACTTGGAGAATGGTTACACAACTAGTACATTTTTGCACTAATTAACATATCATTAGTCTGATAATAGTTCAATTAAATCACATATCACCAACCGGCACAACAAAAAGACATACAATAAAATCCTATCCTCAAATAAACTGTAAGAATAAATTACAAATACTAGACAGATACAAAAACATCCAAATATTGATAAAATGTGATCAAATTTAGAAACAAACATACTAAATATATTTCAGAAATAAATAAATAAATAAAACAATAACATGAACTACAATGTGAAAATTCAGTTAAGTTCAGTATCTGTCTATATTTCGGAGATGAGGTATTATGTACACTATTTACATTATTCAAACTATTGTCCTCATCTTTGTTCCAATGTATTTTGAGATTCACTATAGAGACCTACATGTAGACAAGAGCATTAATTGAGGTGAGATGAAAAAAAAAATAAATAAATTCAATTGAAAACAAATGAAAAAGAGAAAATATATAGAAATGAGCCTCTTTGGGGTTTTGTGCATTGGTAGCAAACAATATTTGGAATGTCTGAAAACTTTCATCAAGAAATCAACAGCAAACTCAAACATTTTTCTGTTCATATCTTTCAACCATAAATTTAACTAAATTGGAAAAGCTTCATAGTCTTCATAGTCATCTGATGATTCCACTTTTGATAAAAACCTGGACATTTTAATTGGCTATTTGCCAATATTTTCACTAGATTGTTATTTTTATAAAGTTCATGTCTATGGCTTTTTGTTTCATCAATTTTACTTATTTGAAATATTTTGCAAAGTTTAATAAAAGTTTTGAATATGAAAATTCTGTCAATTGGACTAACTGCAGAAAAATGAAATGCCAATAATGTTCTGCTGTTCAAGAATAAAACCTACAGCTTTGCACAGTTCTTGGTCACACTTGGTATTCATTAGTATGCATACATTATGAACATGTCAAACATAAGATATTTGGAACTAAAGTCAATCAGAACTGAATTTCCAAATTTAAACCCATAAAAATTCTTCATAAATACATTTCAGCCAGTCTACACTACAGCCTTCTTGTATATCAAAATAACCAAAATGAGAATACGAGTCCGGATGAGTCAGAAAACAATTTCAATCCTTCATCTCAGATAATATAATTCTTTCTTTTCTTTTATCTTGCATAGAATTTCTTAAACTTGATTATTAAAAGCAATGTCTGCACTTCAATATTTTGGGACTCCATTTTCCTCTGTATGTAACAACAAAATTCAAATGAAATAAAATTTCTGTAACAAATTAACTTACATCTTGTCAGTTGAGTTAGACAAATACACACAAAAGATTTTCAAATTTAACAAAAGCACCTAAAAAATAACCAATTTTGAAGCAGTTTTCATTTTATTAAACATATCCACATACTCAAGTTTGATAAATGCTTATATCCTCAATCATTACCTTTCATTTCTAAAAACGTACACTGATATTTAGGATTTAAAGAAACTATTACAATTATATTTTCTGTTTCATCACAATTAAGTCTCTTTATATTTTGTATACGTAGCACATGAATCAAAACAGCCATAGCCGCACTGAGGAGACTGGAAAAGATGCAGAAGAGCAACATCAGCTTCCAGACCAAGTTCAAGCCTCTTCAAATCGTTGGTTGTATCTGTCCTCCTCTTCTACAAGCGTGAGACTTGGACATTCCCTCGTTGTGGTGGATAAAAGGATCCAGCCATACTGGGAGCACAAAACCATTGACTATGCATGGAACAAAGTCAAAGTCTTAAAAGCTAACTGGAATCTCTTCGACACTTAAGCATCAGAAGATGTCACATCATACAGCATAACAGCCTCTGCAAGACCATCATGCAAAGAATTGTTGAAGGCAGACACAAGTGGGTACAGCAACACAAAAGCTATTCAGATAGCATCAAAGAGCGGACCAACATAACAATGCCAAAACTCCTAAGAACCACCACCAATAAATCATGAAAGGATCTACCAACATTTAATATGCAGAAACCATTTCATTATTCCAAGAATTATTCAGACTAATATCTTCTGCTATTTCTCATAGCACTTCAGTCGGTATGTTCTCCAACCTTTCTCACATGTATGTTGAGTCTATCAATGTTATCCAATTTTTCAGGCTTTTTTTTTTCTGTGCCATAAGCAACCTCTCTAAATGTTATCATTAATAATGTTTAGCTAACTCCAGTGCAGATCTTGCAAGCTATGAGCTTACTTGGTGGCTGAAATAGTTAAGTTTCTTCCACCACAGTCAAGGTTTAAAATCCAAGATTTTATTTATTTTTTACACGGGCCCACTTCCACCACCTATGGAAGACACACTATTCACATGACACTGGCTCGACTAAGCTAAATTTAGTAACTCATCTCTTAAACCATTAATAGTAAAACTTTTAGAGTTCCAAGAATGCACACCTGCCAATTTAGAGGAATTTTTTATTAAGAGATATTTGCTTACATTTATTCAAACTTGGTTTTCTATGAATGTCTTAGGAACAAAATGAAACTACAGTGATTATATTCAAGTAACTGTTTCTGATAACTTTAAAACCAAATTCTTATCTTTATGGGAAAATATTTAAAACAGTTCCAAGTTAAAATTGAACTTTAAATATTACAAAAATAATCAACATTCTGAAACAAAAATGTTTTACATTTCAAGCATTCCTTAATTTTACCTGATAGAGTTTTAACTGGATTACGTCTTGTATCATACACCCCAAGTAGCCATTTTACAAAAAAGATGGTGGGAGGAAAAAAAACAATTCAGACAATGGCTATTTTTCAAGTTGATATTAATGTCTGGCCAGAGGTTTTCCAAGCTTCAGCGTTCAACACAATTGATACATTAATCAATGATAATTGCTTTTTAATCATCTGTGATCAGCTCCAAATAATCTCTCAGTCATGACAGAGGTTTCTAGGATTAAGAAGGGAGAAGCAATATTTAGAAAAGTAGCCATATCTTATGATCAGCTCAGTTGTAAAGGGAAGTAACCCTGATTTTCAGATCTCCTCAGTCCCAATGGCGACATCTTTACTTCGTATTTGTTGCTATATCTCAAATGAATAATATTGAAAACGTGACTAAATTTCTTTCCCTATCTCTCAATTGCTTATCCATTTGGGAGTCACTTCCATCATGATCTAGATGCTTGATCATCTTTCGTAAATTGTAGATAGTCCATTAAAAGCCTTTATAAGGAAAATCAATATTTCACATGTGATTTGTTCATTTTCCAAAAATGTATTTTCAGCTTATCTTTTTTATATTTTCATCACTTTTAAATATGAATTCGGATATTTTGTCATATATGTTTGAAATGTTTACGAACTTATATAAAAATGTAAGCAGTATCAGTATCATAGGTAGGTATAAACACAGAATGGCAACAGTCTGTTTCATGCTTAAATGCAATTGTCTGGTCATGTACTTGTAATTAATATTTTATTTGTAGAAATCTTAAAATGAATTGCTTATAATAATTTGATTTCATCCAAATTCTTTCAAGTTGTTTTGCTAACATAACAATTTTAATGTCAACTGCCTAAGATCAAAGTAGAGTATCAGTTTTCATAGCAGTTAAGCAGAAAACAAGGATTTTTAAGACAATCCTTAGAATTTTATCATAATAAAGATAATATTCAACTTTAACTTCCAGATTTAACAATATAATGCTTAACTTTTTTTCCTAACAAGGTGGAACTCATAAATTCACACCTAAAATTTTACATAATATGACAGTTTGTAGTTTTTGAGTTTTGATGATTACAAAACATCAGCATTGAAAAGGATATTTAGGTCGATTCATTGTCAGATCCTCAATAAAAGTCCATTTAGTTGAGGATGCGAAAATCATTCACTTAAAAATTACCATCTGTTCCCATCTTCTATATCAACCAAATAAAACTAAATTATAGAAATAATTTCAATAAGTTTATACATTAGATTAACTGAGAAATAAGCTTGGGCATCAGTAAAAGCTTGACATTAAAAATAAATTTCTGAAATTGCAATGCTGAAATTAACTGACAAGACGTGTATCAAAGAAAAACGTTTGTGTGTATTCTTTGAATTTCTTATAAAATAAGAATTGGTGATCAAGTAATGTAACACAAATTACTTTCATTGCATGTGCAACAAATAAAAAACAATTTGTACTATGTTTCTGAATATAAAGAAAACAGAAATGATATATAATGAAATTTTCTTTCAGCCTCCTTCACTTAAAGAACTCATTAGGAATAGCACAATACTCTGTACCTTTCTATTAAAACAGTTTTCTAGAAAATAGGTTTCTCATGATCAGTAGCTGTTATTGCTCTTTCTACTATTGATGGGAGTTTCCTTCCTATCCTTTTGTTTGAAGAAGTGTGGAACATCAACATCTTGATTATGCCATTATTTTCTCTTTGAGTTGCATTTGCTAGCCATTTTAGTTGTTACAATTGTTGGATGTCATCATGTGATAAAATCATTTCTTTCACAGAATTTAAATTAGTTCAATTAAATTTTTGTCTATTTTTCTTTTTTTTATAACATTTTTGCTGGAAGATTTTCCCATTTTCTTGCCATGAACATAACACATTTAGCAACAACGAAGAGGCACCTAATCCTAAAAATAAAAAAGTATTAAAAGATCATTTCTGTTATTCTGCAATGGCAATCATTCAAATCTTTGAAAAACATTCTTGATATTTTCAAGAAAAATCCGGATCATCTAGAGAACATATCCTGATTACAAACAGACTGTTTCCAACCATTGGTATACCAACTTTCTTTCACATCCCTATTACTCCTGTAATTACTTTGCTTAGTCTAACACAAGATTACACATCGGGAATAAATAAGATTCTACTGTTTGCACATTTGATCAGTTTGATGGTTGCGAGTCGGGAGGGGGGTTCATATTTACTATTTAATGAAAAATCATATACTTCAGGAGAAAAACGTACAAATACGAAACGTACAGTGGTGGTAATTTGGTAATTTCATTTCAAAATAAATGTGTCTTTGTTATTCAATGAATAAATGAAAACAAAACAAAAAAGATCAGAAATTAGGGATGTAGACATTAAAGGAAGAAATAAAATGACAAAATTGAAACAGATTGGGAAAAAATTTATCAATAAATGAACAAAGATTTTATTTTAATTTGAGCTCATTAGGAATTAATTATCAAATTAATTAGTAGTCATAGAATAATATCTGAATTTAAGTTAATTAAAAGATCTCCAATGAAGTTTTAAAAGATTAAGAAAATTAAATCAAAAAATAAAATGGAAAAAGATTAAAAAATAAATAGAAAAACTATCAATGGCCTTATGTCAGACTAAGTTAAACTTGGTAAACATTAAATAATTGATTTTTTTTTTAATCAGTATGAACAAGATGATTACATATGAACTTTAAAAAATTTTGCTTAATTTCACTGTGAATCCAAAGATAATAAAAAATAATTCTTTTATAATTTTATTCAAGAAATAAAATAAAACCATAAATATTATATTTCTTAAATGCCAGGAATTTAAAAAAAATTATTTGAATTTTGATGGTAAAAAATAGAGAAATATCAAGGGGAAATTTTTGATGAAGAAAAGTTATTTTTAAAATTCTACAGAATTATAAAATTGGCTTTAAGAAATTAAAATGATGCTCATAAATACTGACATTGATTTTAAAACTGCCACTAAAATTTAAAAGTTGTTTTTTTAAAAATTGAAATAAGTTTCAAAGTCTTGTGAAAAAATTTACAAAAAATTTTAAATTAAATTTTCATAGCAAGAACCACACTCCGCTAAAAATTATCCTACTCTATATATAATAAATGCAAATATCAGTGTGTCACACTTTTCAACCTTACTCCTCGAGGCTATATCCCAACATATACCATTTTGGAATCAGGTCGATAAGCAAATTAAAATATTCTGAGTTGGATCTGAACCTGCAATCCTGAAATTTGGGATTCCCAAATTTTCATTACTGTGATTGTTTTTTTATGATTTTTTGCGATTAATTTTTTTGTACAATAACAATTTTTAACTTGAATATAAATCTGGGAATAATCGAAATTAATTGCAAAATCCAGTGAAAGTCACCCTTGAAAATAATTGTTTGTACAGAAAATAAGGACCTATGTACATCAAATTGTCTGTAAATTAAGTGGTGGCAGAAGAATTATTGTTGAACTTTTAAAAGGTAAGCTTAAATATTAATGCAATACTTAAAGGCAGCGATCAACTGAGTTTTTCTTGTAGTTTATTATTGCCTATCACATCTACTCCTCCCTAGCTATTGTGATGAAGGCCCAATTAAAAGCTCTCTGCTTAAATGCCACTAAAGCTTTTAAGCTAGTTACAAAATATATTTAAGAAATAAAAAATTAGTTAAACCATATTTTTATCATTTGAAGATAAAAGCTGTTATAGAAAAAAAAAGAAAACTGACATCAGAATTTTTAGATGAGGAATTATTATATGCCTTTCCATTTAGACTGCTATTCTCATTTTGGTTGTTAGACTCACAATGTTTCAGCTGTTATACCCTCTTTCCTTCTTCAGGTGTTAGAAACTTTCTTTGAATTTTGACCCAAACCAATCTGCATGAGGAGATTGTTCTCATTCCACTTTCCATGCTCAAGGGAGATAACTTGAATCGGTTAATCCTCTCACGCTTATTCTGCCACTTGTATTTGTTCCTTCCACTGAACTTGGCTGTAGGATTTTGCTGCACTACCTGATGCACGGACTAAAAATGAGATTTTTTTTAGTGTCTCTCACTAGCAAAGAGATTTTTGATGTTTCTACATGCTTACTTACCATCCTAATGTTGTATGGATTGTAGATTTGTTTAATCTTTTCCGATGCACCCTTCATAAATGCGAGACAAACCATGTCATCTTTTTGCTTGTTGTCCTTGACTCTTCTCTTTCTGTTCATGGAAGTTTTGCTGTTATGCTTGCAGGGGGTTGTTTTCCTAATGCTGGACATCTCCTGTTGATATATGTCTGAGTTGCTTGCTTATGAGGTTGGTCTGATGTTGTAGGTATTATTTGGTGAATGTTTTGTTACAAAATAGAGATGTCTTGAACTCTGCAAGTTATTAGTACATTCAGAAAGGCTTATGGTTCTTTTTTTTCTATATGAACTGTATGGATGGTCTTATTGAGTTCACGTGATCCAGCAGTATTTGCACATTTTCCTTGTGAGCTCAGAGTATGAAGGTGTCATCTACATATCTAAGCCACATGGTTAGCTTTAGTGGTCATGTTTCTATAGATATTTCCTTGAAGCATTTCATTACTAGAAATAATGGTAATTCTATAACTACTTATGGTATATGTCAGAATGTCAACATCTGCATCATGTTATGTTTTGGCACACTCTCCTAGAGAAAGGTCTAACTTGTCTCGAATCATTGATAGAGCCTCATTAGTAAAAACTTTGGTGAATAGATTCACAATGTTCAAACTGACCATCCAGTTGGTATGAATGGGAGCAGACTTTATGTATGATGGAAACTTACCCATTAGTGGGTGGATTATACCAATGAGGAATATATACAGCAAATGACAGGCTCAGGGTCTGCAAGTGACTTTGAGCCTCAGTGAAATACTATCTTTGTGAATGTTAGGGAAAGTCATACACATATCGTAACCTAGTGTTGAAAGAACAACAATAATGATATTATTAACAATTTTCAATGGTTGTTTTACTTTTTACAAATCAACATATACTTTGTGAAAATTATCAGAATATGCAAGAATTTCTCTCAAAACAATTATTTTCAAAAATTACTGAATGCGTATCTGTCTATATTTCTGAGATGAGGTATTATAGACACTATTTACATTACTCGGACTATTGTCCTCATTTTTTTGTCATGTTTATCTCAACGTTTCGGCCGAGCAAAAGTCATAAGTGGCAACGCAGAGATATTAGATAAAGAATTGATCAGTATAAGTAGTACCCTACAACGTAACAACTGCCCTGGGTACATAACAGCAGCCCCATTAAACTGGGATAGGTGGGTACAAGAAGAGGACAACAACACTCAGAAAACAGTCTGCCTGCCTTATGTGAAGGGGTTATCAGAGAAAATACAAAAGATCTGCAGTCTATATAACATCAAGACAACCTTCAAAAGCTGGACGATACTTTGCAGATATCTCTCCCGAGTAAGATCCTCACCCCCACCCCACCATAGAGGAGACCATGACTAAAGATTATGTGTATGCCATCCTGTGTAGCTGCAGAAAGAAATATAAAGGAGAGACATGCTGCACCCTTAAGGTGAGACTTCAAGAACACCAGAAAGCTGTAACATGAGGGGAAGTGAAAAAATCAGGTGTGGCTGACCACATATGGAGAGAAAAAGGATATCACTGCCCTCTGTGGGATCAGATTGAAATCATAGACAAAAGAATATCATTGGAAAATTTGTAAACTTAACGAATCAGCATATATGCTAGGCCACATAAATCTCCTGAGCCGACCAAGCATAGAAATGAATACAATATGGGAACCAGTAATAAGGAGTGCCAGAGAGAAACGATAATACCAAAAAATAATTGCAATATGAGCTCTGGTAAAAACATTGAATGATAACAGCAAAAATTGCAATATGAGCACTGGTAAAAAAATGGTTGGTGAAGATATTAGGTTTATAATACCCAGAAATTCATACACCCCTTCACATAAGGCAGGGAGACTATTTTCTGAGTTATGTTGTCCTCCTCTTGTACCCACCTATCCCAGTTTATTGGGGCTGCTGCCATGTACCCAGGGTAATTGTTACATTGTAGGGTACTACTTATACTGACCAATTCTTTATCTAATGTCTCTGGGTTGCCACTTATGACTTTTGCTCGGTCGAAAGGTTGTGATTAACATGGCAAAAAAAAAAGAAGACAATAGTTCGAATAATGTAAATAGTGTACATACACAGATGTCCTCAAGTACACATGGCACAGTGGATAAAGGTGTTGGTTAGATCCAGTGACAGGACCCAAAGAGTATGAGTTCAATACCTGGTTAAGGCGGTGGAGAACTTGGAGAGGGGAATTAACAAGAGATAACTGATAACTGACATCCATTAGACATGACATGTGGAACAAGAACAGTCTACCCCAGCAAGTGAAATAAAGGGTTCAGTTTATCATTCCAGCCAACTAAAGAAGGCCAGAGCATACAACAGCCGAAAGATTGTGATAAATATGGCAACAAAGATGAGGACAATAGTCCGAATAATGTAAATAGATTACTGAATGACTAGACTTTTTTTTCTTGGCATTATAAAATCATTTTACAATAATTGAATTGATGCAAGTAAATAAACACTAAGGCAACATATTTGACCAAAGTTTGCAGTTAAGCTTAAATACACTGTTGGTAGGTAGTAGAACTAAAGAAACAACGGGTTCATGGAGATGGAGCCGTTTGTAAAAGTAGAATCATTGTATTGTATGAAACTTTTGGAAAGAGCATTTAAAATTTTATGAAAACAAATGAAGTTTTTCAGTCGTAATGATGTTGCTTCATTATTTCAAGCATTCATCAGGTGTATAATCTGTAAGAAAAGAGAAAAGATTTTTTTTCACAGATTCTAGGAAAGAGATTCCCCATTTTCTGAGTAATTATACATCTGAAGCTGAAGAATGGCTCAGCTGAATTGATGTGGAAACATCAAGAACTCAAACAGTTCAATTATTTGAACAAAATTTGGAATAAAATCTGTTTTGGGAGATTAAGAAATGTTCACGATAGATAGATAGATCACAATGAAAATGGTTAATATATAATTGCTCTATATTTACCCAGATGAAGTAGGTAAAGCCTACTGGTGATCGAAGACAAATCTAAGTCAGATGACATTTTAAAATAGGCCAAAATGTTACAATTTTTTTTTGCATTTTTGGTAAGAACTTGGAATTATTCCCAATTTTAATAAATGTTTAAAAAATGTAAAAATGTCAGAATGAAAATTCTATTCTTGCAATCATTTTTTAAATAGAAATGTTATTTGAGATTTAGTGGAATTAAATGTTGACAAATAGATCTTGCATAAAATGGTGCCATAAATTTTAAATTAAACACTGGTAAAATTTAAGTCTTGATTAACCAGATGTTGAGGTCTGGTTAAATCTGATAAAACAAGTTATGTTTTCATGATTTTCTTGACCAAGAAAATCAATTACAAGTATCAATCTGAAACAAGTAAACCGTCAATGACTAACAATGAGAATAATCAAAAAGGAAATATTTTAAAACTATACATCAAGCAGAAATTGAATATGTGAAATTTCTGTGACATATGAGGAAAGAGAGCTTGGAGAATTTGACACTCATGAGGACCAATTGAAAGCCAGGGAGACAGAGGAAAGCAGCAACTAACCTACCTAATGATCTTGCACAAATGGATGGCAGAACACAGACTAAGGGATAGTGAAAAGACAAGTGTTACTAAGAGCTACAAAGAATAGGAAGGTGTAGAGAACAATGACTGCCCATGTCCTGAAAGGACACAGCACCTCACTAAAATATAATTGTGTTCTTTTTCTGGTCAGTGGGCCAAAACAAACAAAATGATTCTTGATTCAAAACTTTTGATCACAATGTTTTCCAATGTCACAATAGCAGAAGCATTTTTAAAAAATAAATCAAAAGTTGTCTCCAGCACCAAACTTTTTATGAGAAAATCCTTGCAATTTACTTTTTAAAAAGAAACAAAATCTCCAAATGTTATCTTAAAAAATTAGGATTGGATAATTTCCTTTTATCAGAACATCTTTCAACATATCAAGATGAAAACAAATAGAGATGGCAAATATGACAGCGATAGTAAAAGGAAATATCTCTCATGCAAATGATAAATACCTTCTTCATTCCAAGGAAGAGTAGAGAATCAAAATAAAGATGAGGATAGGAGTCAGAATAATATATTGAATTCAAATACTTCTTTGCAGAAACTCTAAGAAAAAGTCCTACTATTAACTTAGCTTTGTGATTTTGAGAGTACAATACAATTTTTTCTCTTTGAAGATTAAATTTGAATTTCAAAGAAAACAATGTTATCTTTCCTTTTACACAAGCTCTAACAACTCAATGCAGAAAAATTGACTTCTGACTTCCAATCCCTCAAAAGCAAGCGAGTATGAATTCATCATCACCATTCAAATAATTAGTTTTCTCCAGTTATGATGAATGGCTACATTCCCTATTTTAAACGTCTGTTGGGTTTCTAATTCCGACCCGACCTCAAGTGGCACTCATATATATGATCCATTGCTAAAGATACTGTCAAAATGGTTGGTTCATTCCACTGATCCAGAGGGTACCTGACTTCTACCATGCTTTAACTTTACAAGAATCAGATTAGACCAGAAATGGAACATTGCTTCCATATATGGACTGGAATTGCTCAGTCCTCACATTCCAGCATTGATAGAGTTCAAAATTGTTCACAAAATCTTGGAGGAAGACTTATTTTTCACTGTACGAAATCTTTCTCACA
Source organism: Acanthosepion esculentum (assembly GCA_964036315.1). Lineage (NCBI taxonomy): Eukaryota > Metazoa > Mollusca > Cephalopoda > Sepiida > Sepiidae > Acanthosepion > Acanthosepion esculentum. Next base: position 1,355,538 of record OZ038475.1, on the reverse strand, counting down.
GATGCAATTTTCCAAGCTTATTGCCCCTGTATCACTATTTCCATGTCAAATGTTCAAATGAACTTAATATCTTATTCCACCAGTTCTTAAACCCTTACAGCTAGGACATGCCATGCTAATTCTACAGAGTTGAATCACATGTTTCCTCCATATTCCAAATCTAAAAGGAAAGTTCCACCCAAACAGCTTTTCCCATGTAGGAATATCTTTTACAACATAGCAGTTATTGTTTTCCCAAACTGTTCAAGTTCAACCTCTTCAAGTCAAGGGTCATTCATTATCTATCCTCCTTATCCTCATAATTTTTACTTCCTACCACTTTCTCTATCATTCATATCACATACCTAATTCATCAGTATCATTTAAACTATAACCCTCTGGACCTCTACTACGAATGGCTCTTGAGCCTTGTACTGTATGGCATTTTAATTTTAAAACAAATGTTATCACTCAGTCACTATGTCTTTCAGTTTAATCTCAGCATAAAAATATCAGGCCTCCTTGGTGGCTGAGATAGTTGTATTTTCCTCCTTCACAAGTACCAGACATACCACTGTAATGCTGATTTTCAAAGCTCTTGTAAATCTGGTTCAGTATAATCTACAAAAATTCAATTCCCTCCACGTCCATTGTATTTTGTGTGAAAATAAACTCTCATCATAAATATCCATATGAATACTATCAAGTTTGTTCCGATGATAATGATACCTACTGATATGTTTGTAAAGCAAGGGTTATACACGTGTACAGCCTTATTCCAGATTTCATGATCAAAGTGTCATTTAATAACCTCAAGCAATGAGAATGGTTTGTTTCTCACATGGGGGAAGGATCTTCTGATAATGTTACACAACACTGCTATTAAAAATGTCTTTGCATGCAAGATCCCAGTCCTTGCAGTCAACAAGGAAAAAGAATCAAGGCATACAGAGGTTGGAGAAAGATATCTTGCAGTCCTTGTTTTTATTGCAGGCAAGGGAGCATAAAAAGAATGACCAACAAGAGGTGAATTCTTTCTCTTCTTTGGGATATGCAGCAACAGGTTAACAAGAGATGAAGAAATACACCAAGAAGGCAACAAGTCCTACAAATTGTACTGTAAAGTCAGTTGGGAATAAATCTTTCTTTCCAAAATCCCCTTTTGCTAGACTGAGCATTAGTGTCTATCTAAAATGATTAGCTGAGCAGACATATTTTGCAACAGCAAATAAAAACTTCAAAAATGCCACCAGAATCAAGAATTAATCAGAAATCTTTTTGAACATCTTTAAGAAATTTACTCAGATTTATTCTTTGTGCCATTATTTAATTGATGAGAAGAAAATGCCCTTAAATTGTTAGACTTGAAGATGTCTTCCAATGAAGCATTTTTTACCAAAATACAAAAACCAGCCTAAGAAGAACTTCTTGAGCTAAACTTTTAGAAAATCATTTTTACAAAAGACCATTGAACTTAAATACTAAAAAACGTTTTTTAACTTGCATTGTAAATGGTGTAGGAATAAAATTACATCTTCCTGATTCTCAGAGTGCAAAAAAAAAAAAAAATCATTTAAAAATTTAAAATTCTAGAAAATGAAAGCTTCAAAAGAAAAAGAACAAAAAAAAAACATAATTAAAAATACGTTCTTCATTTCACAGAACCACAAAGATTTTTTTTTTAAATAAATAGTTTTATTCTCAAAATCGAAAATGTTCAACAAGAAGTTACCGATCATCATTCATTAACTCATTAACAGGTGCAAATATTCAGAAAAAAAAATAGATGATACAAAAAACTATGTTTATGTTAGTTTGTGGGAAATATGATTTGCGTGGGTTGGAGTAAGGGATTTTAGTAATATTTGACAAAATTTAAATTTAATAATTTTAAAAATAACAAAATAAAAATACCCCAATACACCTCGTCCTAAAATGAAAACTTGAAAAGCTTATTTCATATGAATCAACAGCTCTTTAAAAATGCATTTTTATGCATAACAGCTTCTTACACAACTTTCTCCAGTTCTTTCTTTACATATGTGAATATTTGATTTTTTTTTCCTGAAAATTATACCTGAAAGTTCCATACAAATGAAATAAGATTTATTTAATTACGTACGTATATTATCATGTTGCTGTAATTTTGATGTATCAGTTTCATAACATTTTACGAAAATTGCTAAACACAAGAAAATTCTAAACACAAAAAGACATTCCTTTAGCCTCCAATCCCAAAAAGACAAAAAAAAAAGAAAAAATGCAATAATAGTTTTATAAACATTACCTCATGCCTATGAAGTCAATAAAAATCTGATGTTTAATGACAAAGAATTTTTAAATTTCCTACTAATTCGCAAAACGATAATTTTTATTTACTTTATAAAATCAAAGATCTAATTAAAATTCGTAAAGCTCTTTAGCTTCAGGGCTTCCCACCCTCACAATTCGGAATTCTGTAATCCAGTTGCTAAAAAAAAACAACAAAAAAACCAAAGAAACGAGGCTTACTTTCATCATTCCAAGTCCCGAGTAACGCGTTCTTAACGAAAATTACCCAGAAGTATAACCTACTCCAAACTGACATTCACGATGTGTAGTCCCTGCCTACCGTACTTTAGATTTTACAAGTATAGGAATAAGTGCGGTCATGGAATAAACGAAAAATTTTTTTAAAATCCAAACTTGGGTTCAACAAATATAGATTTCAAAGTAAGACGAACTTATTTTTTACCGGAATTAACGCACATTTAACTTTTGTCGATAAATTAAAAAAATCGTGGATTCTTTTTTTTTCTCGTTTTATCTTCTTTCCTTTTTTGATAACTGGGTTTGGAGATTATTTCAACAAGTAGTTTTTTTGATGACGTCGATGTCTCTGCAGCTGTGTAAGTTTCCATTTAGGTTAAAAATACAAACAATACAAGACTTTTTGTTGTTTTGTTTTGTGTGTCAAAAGAAAGACGATATATCGATTGGGTGTGCGAAAAATCTGAATTCAACAATATTCATAGGTGTGTGCATTACGGAGATAGACACTTAAAGAGCTAGAGTGAGTGATATGTTGTACATTTGTAAAAGGTACTTACATAACAATTGGTGTTTGTTAATGACTTCAGCCTTTCTTGATTTGTCTTTCTCGTTGTGTGTGTGTGTGTGTGGAAAATGGAAAAAAAGGTAAAGAAGTAAAAAAAAGAGGAAATTTTTTTTTTTTACAAAAATGTGGACCTTTTTGTTTTATAACCCTTTCGGCACAGAGCACACAGGTACTATACATTGAAAAATGCCAGTCCATATGTAAACAATACCTACTATGCTAGTAGTAAAACATCTTTTTGTAAGATAATGATGAGACAAAGAGTTTCACTAAATAGGAAATACGTACTTTTTTTATTATTATTCCAAACAAAAGATCTCCATCTCTCACACATAAGGCCAAGGGGAAGGTAAAAAGGAAAAAAAAAGTTTCAGATGTGTCTCTCAGATACCTTCATCCCATGCAAATGATACAGAGACTGAAGAAAAAAAGTCCGCTTTTTTATGTAACTTTATCTTCCTCTAAGTCTAAAAATTCTATTCGGATTTCATTCACAAAAATCTTTCTTTCTGTTGGAGGATAATGAAACAATTATTTTGGCACTCTGTTTTTTGTTTTTTTTTTATTTAAGGACGGACAAAAAAAAAAGAGAAAGTTGTCGAAACCTATTGTTTTATTATAAAAATAAAATGTCATCAAGTTTAAAATAGAAGCTTAGTTTAGCCTTCAGTACAAGGACAAATAAGGACAAATATAGTGTGGTAGGAAGATTGTCTTCTTGTGTCAAACTTGGTAGTAGACGAAATGAAGGAGCCTGCTACTTCCATATTCGAATTCTTACCTCAACTCGAACAGCGACCTCCTGAGATGACTGGAGCAAATTACGCAACTGTACCAGCCACAAGGCAATCGTAATAGAATGAAATTAACGTGAAATAAATCATTAACAGAGACAAATGTATGTATGTGTGTAGTGAGGTACACTGTCATATTCAGTCAGTCATGAAGACTAATTTGTAGGTCTCCCTCCTCACATGTCTCTTTTTTTTCGTTGGGTATTCGCTATTCATCGAGTAATAAAAAAAATTAAATAAATTTCAACATATCTTTACCATAATTTTTATGACAAAAAGTTACTGTCAACAATCCCGGGTTTTTTTTAATTCTTTACAACTGAAAGGTTGAAGTGTATTTTCCAAGGAGTAAGGGGGAAAAAAACATTGAGACCCCCATAAAAAAAGTTAGTGTTCCTGCGTTATACACACTCTACTACATTACAATACAGTTACACACGTGTAAAAATAATGAGAATTGGGTTTTGTTTTTTTTATCAAACGTTGCTAGAGTATAACCAGAGAAACTAAAAAAGAAAAGTTTTTACCTCCAAATGGTTAATATTCCAGAATCTCTAGATTGGTGTGTAGAGTGAAGGAGAAAAATTAGAAACTACTAAACACAGGTGTCTAAGTTTTGAAATTGTTGAATATTCTCTAATGAAGTGTGGGGAAAATGCAAGGAGAAAAAAATCTGTGGTTTTTGTTTGTTTTACTACTCTGTCTGTACCCAGTCGGCGTGTTTAAATTGGAAAAAAGAAAATGTGAAAAAAAAGCAAGCCTGATAATAGATGAGAAACAGATTAATATTTATTTTGAAGAAATATCAATAATAACAGCCATATTTAACATTGGAGAAGGAAGTGTTATTGGCTCTTGTTGATGATCGATCACTTTGGGACGGAAACTAGTTGCACTGCCTGTTGTATTTCTTGTATGGAACCATTTGTATAGGATTTTAAAATGTAGACAATCAAATAAAGAATGTATAATATACCCGTTATGGATGGGTGGCCAAAATCGACCTTTTCTCAATCTCTAAATTTAGGGGAAAGACCCATGAAGTGGGGTCTTGAGGGCGTGGAAATGTAAGTATCCAATAAAAATATATCCAAAAATGAGTAATAAATACTAGTAATTAATAGATTTTTTTTAATGTAGTTGTGAACACAACACAGGACCTTTTTATAAAGCTTCCATTCCAATAGCATTTTTACTATTTTTAGAAGATTAAAATATCCGAAAAAATGCATTTAATCATGAATGTAAATGCGTTTTAGAAACAGTAAACACTACTGCATTTTATTTTAGCATGCTCATATTTGGAGTGACGATGAAAGTTAGATGGAAAGCAAGAAGAGAATTTTAAGATTGCTAAGAGAACACTATGAGACAGTGACTTTTATTATGTATATGTATATAAATGTTCTTATTATCGTTTTTTTTTTTTAGAAGGGTAGAAAAGAAACATGCGCGTGTAGAAAAGAAAACCATTCAAGAAGAGTGTAGGTAAAATGGTTTTAAAATTTAATTTAAAAATAAAATTTCTATCCTACAAGCAAGAAAGGTAGAATCTTTAACGCTAATTTTTGTCATAATTATTTAGCTGTTGTTATTTATTTACTGATAAGGCTAAAATCATGGGGCACCCAGTGAGGATAAACTCACTATTCAGTCGTAGCACTGGTCAACTACAATCACCAGGACAAGCATTACCCCCACGGCGAGGCGCACATAATCGTTTTTTTAACTGTTCACTGTAAAAATGACTTTTCTTTCTTTCTCTTATAGTAGTACTAGTAGGATTTGTAGTTTGTACCAACCATCCCGGTTTTGGCTTTTGAAACTTGTAATAAATCCGTAGGTATGCAATAACTTTCGAAAGCAATGACATTTTTCCTCCATTTTTTTATATTTTACATTATTTACATTGTTAACAAAAAAAAAATCAAGTTTCTCGTTACCCCCTCTCTCTCCCCACTTCTTGCTCTCTTCTATTTGAATACTAAAAACTAGTAAAACAGCGTAGTACTTACCTCCTTGCAAAGTCTGTAGACTATCCGGAATTTTGTAGAGCAAGAAAACGACCATGACACAAAGATAGGAGGAACGTTGTGAATCCCTCTTCATAGTGCATGTTTCTCAAGGTTTTGGTATTTAATTCACTGTGTTTATCATCCGTTTGTTTGAGCGTTTAAAAAAAAGCTTTTTTATTTACTTAGATAAATAATACAATAAACAGTGTCTATTAATTTCCTCCGTTTGTCCGACAGCTTCGACAAGTGCTGTTTTTTTTTTTGTTTGTTTGATTTTTGTTTTTTTTTCTCAAACCTCAGATTTCTTTTTCTCTCTCTCTTCCACTGAATGTTTTGCATGTGCGCGCGTGTGTGTGTACGTGTCATGTAGATATATATATGTGTGTGTGCGCGCGTACGATAGCATGTGCTCGTCGAGTGAGAGGGACTGTTTTGAACTGGTTTTTAGGCCTTGTTTTGTCACTTTGTGGATGCATAAATGACTTGTGTTTTATAGATGTTTAAAATGTGTTTATAAACTTTATAATTGTCTATATACGTGTTTGTTGGCCAGAGGGGACGACTTTACTGTGACTACTACTACAACTACTAAACTAAAAGTACGATTTTTTTCTACGACTATATAGTATACCATCAGTAAATAATATACGATTTGTACATTTTTTTTTATTTGACTGCTGCTGATGGTAACTAGAGGGGGGGTTCTTTTGCTGGTATCGTGCTTCTATAAAATCGCTACTCGGTTCAACATAAAGTGTTGAGGTTGATGATGATCATGACTAGAAGATTTTCAGTAGTAATAATAATAATAGTAGTAGTAGTAATAGTTCACTTCTCAAGATATTCTAATTGCAACTACTACTAAAAAAAATCTAACCGGTGTATTTTGCAAACAATAAGGAGAGGTTAACTCATTCTTGCTTTTGTACACTAATCCATTTCATTTGCGGGATGTTTTTTTAGTCATAAATAATAAATAAGGACTTTTTTTTCACCTTAAGATTAAAAAATATACAAAATACGGGAGTCGAGACTAAAAGAGTAATCCCCCGACTCTCTCTCTCTCTCTCTCTGCCTCCCCTCTCAAAGTTCGATCAATCGATTTCTTTTTCATGGACTCCAACAACAAGCACCAGCGTGAAATTAAGAACTGGAGTCTTTAAAGAAGTCTTTGCCCGAGAACAGCGAAAATTGTGACACATGAAGAAAGTAAGTCGTTCTCGTAATTACTAGAGTACTAGGAAAAATCCGAAATCCTAATAAGAGTTGTGTTGTGAAAAGGCAGACACCATTGAAGGCGAAGGTGAAAGTTTGTGGGGACTTTATTTTTTTTAGGGACACTACAATCTGAAACCTAAACTTTAGATAACAATTCTATGTTAATTACAATAACAAGTTATGTAAAATTTAAAAAGAAGAATGGATGACTTTTTATTTTTTTTAGTTTTACGACAATATTAACCACAAAAATGAATGCCGACAACTTTCTTTCACTTCTCTTGACAACCAAGTTCTGCAAACTCCTAAAAATACTCGCTTTTCCTTGTAACAGACGACTACCAATGAAACTTATAGTGCTGCTCTGCAAATCAACGTTACTAACATACTATACTACCATTACAGTTGAGCACAAAGTTGTTTAGGTATCGTCCATCTTTATTACTATGAAATATTGTTCGTTTTTTTTCCTCTTGAAATTAGTTTTCTAATGCTATTCTTTAAGAATTGTGACAACGGACCTCACCAACTCGATGCCTCCAAGTCGAATACACAAAACCTTGTGTATTTAATTGCCTGCTGTATTGGGAAACAATGAATGTGTTGATAATTTGTGTTGGATAACACATAACAGTATTAAAAGATGTAATTGGTTAATAATTATTTTCTTGTTATCTGTCGTAATGAACTTCAGAAATGAATATTAGAACCTCTGGTATCTTGACGTGCAGTCTAATGCTCTACCACCAAACATGAATTGGGGAAATGAAAATCGTGAGAATAAATACGATATATATTCTGTTCTAATGTTTCTGATATTTTTGTAAGTAAGTTGTAAATGTACACCAGCGATTCTGGGAAGATGTCACTTCAAATGTTCCATATCATTTGAGATTGGTTAAGATTTTCACTATCTCCAACAGATTGCACACTAACATGAAATGAGAATTGCCAAACAGACTGAGTTTGAGTGGCCATATTTATTTTCTTCTGGTCGCATATAACATGCCAGTCCAAGGCTAATAAAGTGATCCTCCTGATCATCACTATCACATCTGAGCTGGACAATCTAATACACTCTCTTGATTGCATGGTTGCTGACTCTGATCCTGAAATCTTTGTTCTGATATTCCCCATATCAGTTTCACCAGCCAATTCTTCTGTGCTGGCTTAAGGCAACTGAGAAGAAAGGGTTGTACTGCAACTCCAGGTTTGGAAAGATTTATGCACAAGCAGGTTTAAATAAGGCTTTCTTCCTCTCCATGAGTGAGTTTCTCCATGCCAGATACCAACCTGGAATTTATACCATCACCTTTTTTATATCAGAAATTTTTCATTCTCATCGATTAACTTCACTTCTGCTAAGGAATTCTATCTACATCATATTTTCTGCCAAGTGGCAGCAGAGGTTTGAATTCAGAATTTCCTTTTCTTAAATGATCTGCCCTCCGAAGCTAACAATTTCCATCCACCCAGTTTAAGTTACAGCACCTGATCTACCCAAGTGGTCTCTCATCAAAGTACTGACTATGCTTGATGCTACTTCACTAATCAGAAAAGAAATGAGGCATGGAACAGAGGGTAGAAAAGAGTTTTGTTACAGTTCAACTCATTTCTGGTCAGGTTAGTTTTGACAAAAAGTAAATTAGCCATCAAGTCACCACAAATATTCCAAACATTCTGGGGTACCTTGACGTGGTGTAATGGTTAGCAAGCTTGTCTCACTAGAACCATTACAACTGAGTAATGAGTTTGATCCACGCTGGGTGCCCCCTACATTCAGGCTTGTTTTGGAGTGTCTAAATAAGGATCACTAGTTTGTAGCAGAGTCCAAAGCTATAAAAAGTGTCACCATCATTATAAAATATTCATGTTTGATTTTAAATATCCACTATGTTTTGAGGTTTTGTTAAACTTTTATTGCAGTAAGGTACTATATTTTAATTCTTGCAAATCACATTTAACACATCTGTAATCTTTACTTGCGGGCGGGGGGGGTAATCAAGTGGATAAAGTTGGAAAGGAGTCAGTTGCTGTCCACAAGAATTAAAGTATAATATTATACTGCAATAAAACTGTAACAAATTCTTAAAATATAATGTATATCTAACCGCAAAGATAAATACATTACAATAATAATGGTGACTTATTTATAGCTGATATCTTTGTATATACTAGAAATTTGTGAACCTGAAGGACTGCATTTTACAATTCAAAAACAGTTTTCTAAGAGAAGTTTTTCTGATTTGTAATTCTAAAATCTCTCTTCATCATTATTGGTCTAGTTAGACAAACTTGAGTCTTTTAAGTAAATGCATTTTTTGTTCTACCAATATGAGCTCTACATGTCGTATGTGAAAAAACAACATATGTGTTGCTTTTGTTTTTAATTAACAGTGACACCATTAAAACTGTATTAGAGTGACAAAAAGAGTTTTATATTTGACTGAAAGTAAAATAAACTGATTTGGAAAGAGCTTTTGAACAGAGTAGTTAAAAAAGATGCTTTTGTCTGTAGAGGATGTGACAATAGTATAATGATTGCCAGCACAAAATGTGAAATTGATTAACCCTGTTCAAATTCTGACCTGCTTTCACTTTCACACTAATGCACTTTGGAAAAGTATGAATTTATCTCTTCTCTGCCATCCCACAAGCTATGGGTTAAATAGCAGGGTAGATTGAGCACTTTAGTATTGGGAGGTAGCTAATTTAGGAGGACTACTCTGAATTCAAAAATGCAGGCAAGGCAGTGGGAGCCTCTCTAAAAATTTTCTCGTGGCAATTCACAGATAAAGAAAAGAAATATGTGGAGATCCATGATTACATATCCTGAAAGGACATAGCATTTACAAAAAAAACAGTGAATATTTTGATATTATTTCTTTTTGCAGTTTACTAACAAAATATTGCCTGGATATTATTCATTATATGCGTGTGTGGCCAAGTGGTTAGAATGTTAGATTTCCAACAATGAGATTTGGGTTCAAATCTCACCATGGTCGAGTTATCAGGAAGTATTTGACTGGAGAAGTGACCATAGCATGTAGCACATTTAGAAGCAGTTTGAAAACCATACTATAGCTTAACCCAAGCCTTGGCAGTGAAACTAGGTAGATGGTAGGTGACCAATGGTTGTACTAGCACAAAGTCACAAGTCATAAAGACCAAGGTTTTAATCATACTGTCCTTTTTCAAACTTTTGACCATACCAGATGATGCACTCTCTCCCAGAAATTGTAACTAAGGTCTGCTTAACATAGTTTTTTTTTTTTAATCATTTCACCCCATGTAAGACAATAAAGCCACTAAGATACAATGGGTTATTGAGTGTAAGAGAATACAAGAAAACTATTAAAGAGACAGAACAATAAAGAAGAGACATTAAGAAAACAGAAAATAATGATTGACATTACATTTAAATTTTTGAAGATCAAAGTTGACTGGGAAGCAAGAAGCTGGAAGAGAGTTCCACAGGCAAGAAGTGCAAGAGAAGAAATTGTTAGCATAGAACTTACAATTACATCTAGCCATTTTAACTGTAAAATGATGGGGCCTTGCCACCACACTAGTACAGTACTTAAATTCATAAAGTCTAGGTACCATAGAGGAAAAGTTTATCGGAACAATTACTATGAAAGTATTTATGAAAAGGCAGAGGAATCTATATTATGACAGTGGAAAAGTGACTGAAGCTGAGATGTCAGGACCAATAATATTGCCGTTTCTTATTTGGATTTCATCAAGAATCTCTATATAGCTGAAGCACCAAACTATATGTGACAGCAACATTCAAAGTAAGTACAAATGGTAGACTTATAATTATGTAAGATAGATTCTGGCAATAAAAATTGTCTGGAATAACACAGTGAAGCATCTTTCCTTGCAGCATAGCTAGCAATTGATTCAATGAAATCTTCCCACTTTATGCCAGCAGAAAGCATTAGCCGAAGAAGGCTCAAAGAGTCACTCTCCTGGAGGTTAGCATCAACCTTACCAATGGAAGGCATAAAAGGTTCTCTCAAACAATTAAAAGAGAGCAGTTTCATTTTGGAGGGGGGGGGGTGAAAATTAACAAGCCAGTCTTTGCCCCAGTTAATAACAGATTTAAAGTCATTTTTTAGATCAGTTACAAAGTTGACCTTCCCAAACCGATCAGACTATTAAGTCAGGAGTAAATAGTTGTGTCATCAGCATAGATACCAAGTTGAGAACTGATGACATCAGGAAGGTCGTTATTGATGAAACTTAGGAACAACATAGGTCCAAGACTTGAGCCCTGGTCGACATCTGCATTAAGGCTAAAAGAAGAAGTAGCCATTCAAAACAACTATCATTTCATGATTTGATAAGAAAGACTGAATCAATTCTAAAATTCATTCAGAAATATCATAACCTTTCAACTTTCAGATCTTCTTACATTGTCATTCTTTTCACTGCAATCCATATTCACTGAGCATTTTTACATATTCTGTTTGTTAAAGACTTTTCAACAAATTCCTCATCATATTGAAATTGTCAGTACCAAAGTTTTGGATTTCACTTTTGATGAATCATTCCTACAAGTTTTCTTAATCATTTGAATAGTTTCCGAAGATAAATCTCCAAATTTGGTGAGAAATCTCATGCAGATTCATTATCAATATGACAATCCATGAGTTCGTTCAGTGACACCCTCTGCTTCTGACTGAATAACACCACAGGAAAGTTTCTATTTATTAATGTACAAGTAAAATAACTTCTCATTGTTTGTCAAATTACCTCACAGCTTTGCAATTGGTTTTGGGGGTGACTAGATACTTTCCATACAGATTTCCCTAGCAAAGTGTCACAGATTTAAGACTTGTAGAAAGTTTACAAAAAATTTTTCCTCAAAACAAATTAAAAAACATTTTTTTGGGGTAACATTTTGCAATCTCTATTTGAAAGAATTTGTTGAAATTATTTCCATTTTTCTAAAAGAAGTGCAAAATTGCAATACAGAAGATTTTATTTCACTCTGGATCTGCAAAGTAAAGACAATTTGATAAAAGTAGACATCAGTAATAAAATAATTCCAGTTGGAACAATTTGCAAACACCATCAAATTTTGGAATAATAAAAAGAACCACAAAATTACTTTGGAAATTACTTTTTTTTTTTTTTTGATAGAGAAATGATTTCCTGGCTAACTTTGGTCTGAAGAGAAAAACAATCGAATTATTGCAATAGGAAAATATTGGAGTTGCAATAAAAGGTAACTGAAATGAAGATGAAAGAAACACTAGTAAAAAAATTTGAAGGATAAGGATATTAGTCTGAATAATTTACAGCATACAAATCTCATTACTATTTGATTATTCCAAAATAAAAAAAAATACAATTGAATTTTTCTAAAGGTGTAAATATGTTGGCACAATGCCAGTTTTACGGAGCAACTAGAGAATAAGAAACTGAGAACAGATTTTCAGACTTGAAAGCAAACAACCTTTTTCTATCCAGTGCTAAAGAGTCAAAAATTGAATTTATAACATTGACTGGACTATGAATGCTATAAACAGTTTCAAATTATTTTATTCATCAGATATTGATTAAATGGCTAAGAAGAAATAAAATTTGATAAATATTATCAAGCAAAGATATATATATAAAATAATGTCAGTTATTGATTTACATAAAATTATATCATTTAAGTTTAACACATCTCAAGATGAAGAGAATTTTTGTCATTAAACTACTCGATATTTGACGAGAACAATAATTATTGAATCAGAAATATTGATGTCAACTTATCAATGGCAACTCTGAGTTTCCTAATTTCTCATTCATCATTTATGTTGAAAGTCCTGATGAGTGAAAAATTATGAAACTCAGAGAAAACATGAATAAATATTGAACATGGTATTCTTTACTAAAGGTCAAGTCATAGTGCTACCCACACACAGAACTGGGTGGGGGGCTATCTCAAATCTCATCATTCTACTGGGAGTGAAAATTTTTAGTTTTGGTTTGGGTGTGGCTCAAAATGTTACTCCACATTTTCTTTTGGTATATTTTTCTTTACTAAGGTTTTATTATAATTAATATATAATTGGCTGAACAACAGATTCATTACCTGTCATCCTCATCAACAAGGGCAAATGAAATAATGATCCACACTAAAACAGTTTTAATAAAAAAAAATCCATATTGGAACCATGAATTCAGGAACAAAGATATGACATGAAACAAAATAAACATGATGGAAATTAAAATATTTGCTGTTAGTGGAACAAGATTTAAGATGGGCCTCCAGTTCTGTGTGAGAAGTGCACTATGACTTGCCCTTTAGTAAAGAATGCCATTGTTTTGAACTTTATTAGTTCTCATTCATTAATACACACACACACACATATATATATATATATATATATATATATATATATATATATATATATATTCTTCACCAGTAGTATGACTCGGAGTTTCATGCATAATGCAATATTCAGGTGCTGAGTAATAGAATTTTATTAACACCATTACTCAATGTGTAATAACTTATATATGCATGTATATATAGGCAGCATATTTTCATTCAAGCATGATGGTTAAATATTTTAGACATATTATGCCTATTTATTTTTATTTTAATCCTTTCAAGTCCACAGATTAGTTTTTTGGTAAGTGTAGAAAATTGATTAAAAAAAATAAAATTTTCTCTCAAATAATTTTTATTTTTCCAAGTACTTTCATCTCTTCCAAGTTCATCTTCAAGGGTTGAGTGTCTGGATATATGTGTATGAACACCACAAAATTCAAAATATTTATCCGTTATGCAAGGGTGGTAACTTATGTCATTTTTTTTTTTTAGAGTATATTTTTATGCGTTTATAAGATTTTTTAAATTGTACTTTTTAACATTTTTAATTTAGAATTTTTAAAGACTTGCTGCTATAAACATTTAAGAACTTTGTTGCTATACTCATAGTTGACTTTATTTACTTTTGGCTGCAATTCTCTTATATAAAGAGCTTCTAGTTTTTGCTTATTATTATCTTGGTAGAGTACTGTTGTATTTTTTACTAATATCTGCCTAAATTGTGAATGTGGGTATGAATGTTCCTTTCAGTGCTCTGAGATTGAACTATGATCATTTAAGTGAAATGTAAACCTTCGCATGATGGCCATTGTTGTAAAACCAACTTATATATTATTAACACACACACACACACATACAATGCAATGGTATTCCCATGGGTTCTGTCCTGTGACCAACATTTAGTAACTTCTACATGACTAACCTAGAGAATAACATACTTAATACCACAAAAAACCCTCCATTTACCTAAGATATGTAAATGATATCTTCATTTTAGTCAAAAACATAAATAAAACACATGAACTACAAAAAAATTTCAAGCAAGCTCTATTCATAAGTTCACATATGAACTTAACAATGACAATAAATTCCCGTTTCATGATGTACTGATAGATACCAACAACAATACATTTACTACTTCCCCATATAAAAAAAACAATTAGCACAAACATGTGCACTCTAAACTATAAAAGTGAATGTCCTATTATAAAAATAACTATTATACAAAACTTAAACCATGCAAAAGCAAACTCCCCAACAGAGATTTTCTCTGCTGAATTAAAAAATATTAAACAAACCTTCATTAATAATGTCTTTCCTTACTTACATTATTGATGAACAAATTAGACGAGCAATGAAAAATATTAACATAAATCAAAGAGAACATAACACATCCTCAAATACCCCTCGACATATCAAACTACTATACCTTAATCAAATGTGTTCTAACTATAAACAGGATGAAAAAATTTTAAAATGTCTCCTAAACACTAATATACCCCCACTGACCACAGTAAAAATATAAAATTAATTATATACTACACTAAATTTAATACAACCAACTTAGTCATTCATAGCAACACTTCTCCATCAACTGACATTTTACAAAAGACCAACATTGTAGATATCATTTTAAATGTCCCGACAAAAGTCTTATTAATATGAATGTTGGTTTTACTACAATGACCATGGATTTCTGAGATGAGGTATTATATCTATTTACACTATTTACATTCTTCAGATTGTTGTCTTAATCTTTATTGCCATATATATATTTACATATATATTTATGAAGAAATATAGTCTTAAGATGTGCTATATTTATGGGATAAAGTGCTCAATATCAGAGATAGAGTGTGTAAATATAAAAGTGAACATAGAAGTCAACACTTAGAGGCGACAGTCTGTTTCATGCTAGATGCAATCGTCAAGCCTGATGATTGCATCTAGCATGAAACAGACTGTCGCCTCTAAGTGTTGACTTCTATGTTCACTTTTATATTTATATATATATATATATATATATATATAATGAAATGGACAAAAGTCCGACAATTATTTTTAGACATTTTTATATTTATACATTATTTTTTATAGGTACAAATATTTAAGTAAATGCTCTGTTTAGAATAAACAGTATTAACAACCTTTATCGGCCTGAATGTCCGAGAAATTGTCATAGAAAATATGCGTCCTCTGACAGGAATCGAACCTGTATCCTATACAGGACCGTCATATAGCCTGATGTGCTTTTACTTTTTTTAAATTGTAGTTTAAAAATAGTAAGATCAACCTTGCTATCCAAACGCTCCTCTGTGGCGAAATCCTTCTCTTTTATAAGATTTTCCTTTCTTACTCTTCCTATTTCTTTTTTCCATTCTCCTTGTTCTCTTTTTAAAAATCCTCTTCATAATGCTTTCACCTCTTTTCCAGCTGTTTTTGCTTTTCCGTTTGTTATTTCATTTTTGAACTACATTCTCTCTACTCCCTCCACATCCGATATAAGCTTCTGTTCCGAGACAAGCCAACCTCACCTGTGATGCATCTATCTTCACAACTTTCTTTTTTTAATTATCTATTTCTTGAAATATCATGTTTATATAGCCAAGATCTTTGAGAGACCCTTCACAATATCCCACCTTTAGCACCTGAATATTTCCCACCATTCCCTTCTCTAAGTACCAAGACACCTGACCTTTAGATATAACCTCCCATCAATCTTTGAATCAAAATTAACCCTAATCTACAATCAGCTGTTACAGTTAGACTTCTGCATTTAAGTTAAAAAAAAAAAACTAAAAAAAAACTTGAAGTAATTGAACTCTCCTGAACATGGTCAAATTTTCTTTTTTTTCCATAAATATTTTCTAAAATATATTATGTTCTCATTAAAGGTGAATAGCTTTGAATTTATGATAAGACATAGATTATGACAATTGATAAGGAAATGTGCCATTTAGTGTTAAATGCAAAATTTTCAGGAATTTACACAGCTACAATCATTCCAAAGCTGAACTTTTCTGCAAACTTAATCATATTACATGAATGAGCATTTTCTAAGTTTCTTGTTGGATTTCATGTTCTAGCTCCCAAATTTGACTCCAAAGATTGCCTTATTCATTACATTGGTTGGAGTTCAGGAGACTAGTACCTGTATACACCTGTTCACTAAAATGGTCCCAAGATAAATGAAATATCGATAACAAAATCTTATTGTCTTGATGGTAAATGAATGCTTGTATATCTATGTAGGTATTTAAATATATTCAAAGCCTAATGATAACATAAGCATTTATTTTACTCAACAAATATTGATTTCTCAACATAATCTCTTCCTCTTTAAAAGTACAGGAGAAAAACTTCTCCATTAGTCACAAATAATGAACATTGTACAGAGAAAATTTCAGATTAAATTTCAGCTAATAACTGTGTCATGCTACATATTTATTGATCCACTCTTGTACATTTTTCAAAATCAGTAAATTATAATCAAAATAAAATCTGTTCATGAAAAGTGACATTCGTTATTCATAATTTCCAAAAGTTTATATGAGCAGGTGCTGAAACTTACTTCCCCTGATCAAGAAGCAGAATTCAAGAAAAAATGAT
This sequence comes from Acanthosepion esculentum, assembly GCA_964036315.1. Taxonomy (NCBI): domain Eukaryota; kingdom Metazoa; phylum Mollusca; class Cephalopoda; order Sepiida; family Sepiidae; genus Acanthosepion; species Acanthosepion esculentum. The sequence continues at coordinate 1,338,489 of OZ038475.1, read as the reverse complement.
GATGTTTAACTATTAGGTTAAATCTTTAGAAATAATTCAGGCTGAGAACTTTTCACCACTCCTTTGTACATCCTCCATTATAATGGGCCTCAAATTTTACTTTCATTTTCAATTGGATTTTAACATTTCCTGATGTAATATTTATGGTACCTTGGTGTATGTTCAAAATACAATGTGACATCTATGGGATAAATTCATGGATTATATACTGAAAATAGGAGAAGATTATATCTTTAACCCTTAAATAGGTGGCATGTGTACATCAAACATGTCATACAATATTTCCATCAGTACCTCTTTTCGTGGACTTACTAAATGAGTGAATCTCCATTTTAACTGATTAAGGTGTTGCTTATTGTAGAAGTCAAGTGATTTACCTACTAACATGGCTGCCTTCCTGTGTCCTCTTGAAAAGCAGGCCAGCTAATTTTACCTCATTTTATAGGAGAGTGCCCAATACACCAGTTAGATTGGTCCATTTTGCTAGAATGGACCTGCCCAATACATTTGCATGAGTGGTCTCTATTCACCCATATATCCCTCCAGTAAATGACTCAAGTCAGTTGAGCTTCTGGCCACACTTGCGTGTCAGACCAATAGCAAGCTAACCAATATTCTACATGGTGCTGTGAACAGGATTCAAACCTGTGTGGGAAAATCCCATTGGATTCAAAATCCAATGGGATTTTCCCGCACAGGTTTGAATCCTGTGCAGTCTTTTATGAGCCACTTAAAGGACTTTTTGGTGATCGAGACCTCAGCAAAATTCACAACCCGCGCCTATTCAGACTCAAAGAAAAAAGCTTGAGATATCGTTTCACCATACAACACTGCCCTGATGCTATTTCCTGCAATCCAGTCACTACAGTACAAAGCCTGCTCGATACATTCCCCATAAAACCCTCCCCTATAGACATTGATGAATCGGATGAGACCTATGCAGCAATGAGATTGACAGCCCTCACATCCATATCCCAATTAGATAATAACCCTGCCATAACTTCTCCTGACCACATTCATTTTACTTGCCAAAAAGACACACAATACACCCTATTAGGCAAAACCATAGACAATGGTTTTTCAAACAGTTGTCAAGCAACACCGCCTACAATCCGGCAATACTGGGAAGTTTGTAACCACCTCAGCAATGACAATGGCCTAATACTACTCGACAGGAGGGTAGTAATACCAACCTCCCAGCGCAAAAACATATTAAGGTGCCTACATTCTGCTCATCAAGGAGTAGTTGGCATGAAAGTGCGTGCCAATGACTCAGTTTACTGGCCTGGAATGAATGCCTCAATTCGCAATTACGGGGATAATTGCATTACATGTTCAAAAAATGCCCCAAGTTTACCACATGAACCAATCCACATGACACCTACACCTGAATGGCCTTTTCAACAAATTGTAATGGATTTGTTCTATGTTGCATCCTTCACGTATCTTGCTTGTGCAGACAGGTTCACTGGATGGCTCATTCTGTACCACATCAAGCCAGGGCAAGCAGTTGCCTCCAGGTTGATATCCATCTGCAGAGAAATATTCCAAACATATGGTGCACCTGAGGAACTTGGTACAGATGGTGCGCCGCCATTCTCAGCCTACTCATTCCGACAGTTCCTAAAAATCTGGGCTGTTAAACAAAGAATCTCATCAGTGGCCTATCCTCAGTCTAACGGACGAGCAGAATTAGCAGTCAAGACTGCACAAAGACTCATAAAAGACTGCACAGGACACCAGGGTTCCTTGGACAATGACATGGCAGCACAAGCAATCCTGTAATATAGAAACACCCCTATCCAAGGCACTGGCTTATTGCCAGTGCAACTCCTGCTTCATAGACGTCTTCGGGACGTTATCCCATCGCACCCACAATTATATAAACCACACCAATGAATAGCTGCAGCACAGAAACGTGAAAAGATATTATCCAAATGCAATGCAAGCCTCATCGAGAGGTACAACCATACTGCACATGCCCTATCCCCACTTCGTATGGGTGACAGTCTCCATTCAAAACCCATATAGCCATCGATGGGACATAGCTGGGCGAATAGTAGAGACGCTTCCCAACCATCAGTATAGAATTAGTCACAGGATCAGGCAGAATAACCGTGCGGAACCAAAGAAAACTTAAAGCGCCCATAATCAAGACCCCCCATACCAAGCGCCTTGCCTGTATCACCTGAGCCGATGATTACAGTTATGTGTAGACCACATCAATCTGCCAAAGAGTCAAGAAATGGTGGCACTACATTGCGAAATAACCTAGCGTCCCAGGGCCCTACTCAATCACCATTATCAAGAACCAGGATTCCCAGGGCGCTATCCCGACTACTCCCGTACAATCTGCCAGGCAATAGGGAACTGATTCCTCCCCAACGGCCAATATGCCTCCGCAATGGGGAGAGGAGTGAGATGTAGAAGTCAAGTGACTTACCTGCTAACATGGCTGCCTTCCTGTGTCCTCCTGAAAAGCAGGCCAGCTAATTTTACCTCATTTTATAGGAGAGTGCCCAATACACCAGTTAGGTTGATTCATTTTGCTCAAATAGACCTGCCCAATACATTTGCATGAGTGGTCTCTATTCACCCATATATTCCTCCAGTAAATGACTCAAGTCAGTTGAGCTTCTGGCCACACTTGCCCACTTGTGTATCAGACCACTAGCAAGCTAACCAATATTCTACACTTATGTTCCCACCTTTGTCCATGTACCATGTATGTCATTTTGCCAATCCGGTTTTTATAACTCCATCTTCCCAGAATTCCTTTCCATGCTGATACATTTTAAAAAATACCTTATCTCCAGGTTTGAAGTACTTACTTATATTGTCATTTCTTGATGCTTTCACTTTACATTCTGGTAATACTTTATTAAAAATGGACTTAATCTTCCTGGCGAACATCAACTCTGCAGGTGACATTCCAGACACGGTGTTCAGTTTTGGTGTTATTCTGAAAACACTCAGAAATTGTTGTAGCATTACTTCATCTAATTCCTCTCCCCCTGACTTTTTTAGTACCCTCTTAAACATATCAACAAACCATTCCGCTTGTCAGTTTGATCTTGGGTGATAAGGAGGCATTGTAATATGTTCTATTGCTAATGATTTACAAGAAAACTTAAATTCAATAGACATGAATTGATTCCCGTTATCTGAAACGATAGTCAGGAACACTGAATCTTGTAAAAATCTTGTGTAGGAAATTTATAGTTACCGCAGTAGTAGTCAGTCTTCTACATTTTAATATTTCTGGCCATTTAGTGTAACTATCAACTACCACTAAATAGTATGCTCTGTTTAGCAGTCCTGTGAAGTCTATATGTATTCTGGACATATAATATATCGGTTTTTGGTCAAAGTTTAATTTTGATAAGCGGTGACTTTGCTGCCAGAGCACAACCTCTGCATGATTTCACTAAATTTTCAATATCTCAATTCATTTTTAGTCAGTAAGTATAGCACCTCATTAAGGATTTAATTCTAGAAATTCCTAGATGTCCTATGTGAAATTCCTTTAACATACATTTATGCAATGATGCTGGTATCACAATTCTTTCTGTGTACATAAGTACATCTTTACATAATGAAAATGCATTATTTCCGGGAATATTTTTTCCTTTAAATCTTAATTTCTCCTTCATTTTCATTATAAAGACATTTTTTCTGCCTTAATTTTTATTTCCTCCAATGTTATGGGCAGTTCTCTTACAGTATTGTATAATACATTATTAATTTCATTTTTGACCCTTATCACCTCAATTATAGTGTCTTCAAGTGGTTTGCAGAATCTTGGTATTAGTCTAGATAATCCCTCTGCATGACTTAATTTTTTGGATGGTAGAAATTCCATTTTACAATTATAATTCAATAGGATAATTCCCCAGAGCTGCAGTCTATTTGATGCATGTGGGAACACCCTTTTTGGATCCATATATGGACAATAATGGATGATGGTCTGTCTGTAGTATGAATTCTCTACCATGGATGAATTTATGAAACTTTTTCATAGCAAATATGATGGCCAATCCTTCCTTTTCTATCTGACTGTAGCTTCTTTCAGCTGCAATCAATGATCTTGAAGCATGAACTAGAGGCTTAGTTTTTCCATCCTCATATTTGTGTAGTATCACTGCGCCAGTACCCGGATCACTTGCATCTAATGCAACCACAATCTTTAACTTAGGGGCAAAATGAGCTAGTAACAAATCCGATGTTAAGTCTTTCTTGACTTCTTTGAAAGCACTTTGACATTTATCTGTCCAACTCTATTTCACATCTTTCTTTAGCAGGTTATTCAAGGGTGCTCTTAATTCATGCATGTTTGCTATATATATATATACATATATGATAGTAATTAGCAAACCTTAAAAATGCTTGTAAATTTGTCACATTTGTTGGAGTGGGCTTGTCCTTTAAGGATCTGGTCAACTACCGTTTTCATCAATAATTTGTCCTAGATATTTAAGTCTGGACATAAACAATTCACATTTTCCTTCACTAATCTTAAAACCATATTCTTTAATTCTCTCAAATACACTCTTTACATCTGCATGTTGCTTTCAAGTCTTACTTTTAATAAATATGTCATCCAAATATGTTTGCGCACAATCCAAACCGGCAAGTATGGTACCCATTATCTGTTGGTGCTACTTTTATACTGAAAGGAAGTAAGTTGAATTTGTAGAACCCTCTATGAATGTTAATTGTTAATAATTTTGAGCAGTCTTCATCCACTAGTACTTGTAGATAAGCATCTGACAGGTCCAATTTAGAAAAAAATTTACCTCCATTGAATTTGGCAAAAATTTCCTCTGGACTTGGTAACAGGTAATTATACTGTTTCAAACTTTCATTTAACCCTGTTGAAAAATCAGCACATATACGGATTTTATTATTCTTTTTTTTAACATAGACTGTTGATGATGCCCATTCAGAATAGTCTATTTTTGTTATCACACCTAATTTTTATAGTCTGTCCAATTCATTATTATTTAGATCTAAGGCCGCAAGTGGTATGCTCCTTTCTGGCTTAAATGTCAGTATTACATTCTCTTTTAATTCAAATTTAGCTTTAACTTTCATGCATATCCCTAGACATTCTGGACCTTCTAAGAAAACTTCTGGAAAACTCTTTTTCAGTTCATTTTTCAGTTGCCATATTAGTAGCAAGGAACCAATATTTACAAAAAGAGTTAATTGGAAGGTCCCAAAGATCAAACAATGCAATTCAGTCTGTTCTAAACAAATTAGCAGTATTCTTTAATACAAACACCACTTTTTTTCTTTTGTTTTTTTCCACACAAGAAATATTACAACTGAATTCAGCCAAAAAGTTCAATCTCTTTCCTGAGACTCTATGCACAACTCTATCAGAAGTCAATAAACTTGGTTTACCCATTTTTCACCACGTCTGTTCATTTATGGTAGTGATATTATATCCTGTATCTAGTTGCAATTTTATTTTTACATCACTGATTTCTTATCGTTAATCCATGTATTTATCATGTTTACATACGTTTTATTTTTTCTTCATTTTTTGTATCTGCAACACATACTTTTGTGTCATAATCTCCCACATTCATAGTAGTTTTTGTTCTTGAAGAAACAATCACTTTTGAAATGGTTACCTCCACAACCATGGCAAGTATTAGGTATTGAGAGGAGTTATAGTCTTTTTTACTGTTCTGTTAGGAGTTCAAATACGTTTGTAGTTTTTTCTCTTAGATGGTCAAACAATATGTACCTGTTAATTGTCTTTTTCATCAGTCCTTGTAGTATCTAGTTTCAAATTCACAATACATTGACACTCTTCCATTATTTTCTGGAGAGTTAATTTGGGATCCATTTCTAATTTAGCAAGTATCCTGGATCTTATCTCCATGTCCTTGGAAGTTAAACCCTGTACGAATATCAGGCATTTAGATAAAACCGAAGTTAATTCATTTAACTTGAACGTTTCACCTTCTCGATTCACAGCTCCTGCATGAGTAACAAAATCTTCATCGTTGGGCTTTACTATGACATTGCCATCATATATTAAATAATGAATTCCTATCATCAAAAATCTTTGATAGAATTAGAACAGTTTCATCAAAATTTATTTCTCCTGATTTTTTTGGCAAAATATAATTTACATATTTTTCATGTTCAGCAGAAGACAATTTCCTTAATAATAACCAAACTTTTAATCATTCCAATGCGAACAATCCTTTTTGAAGATTCCTTCGTATATTCTATAATAAGCTGCAAAAGTTATACCTTCATCTGGATTGTACACAAATTCACTGATTGAATTAGCAACATCATCAGGAGTGAATGAATCTAAAGTTTTTTCTTCCATCATTTTGGTAAACAACTCAAAAAACTTCTGTTGTTGTAATTGTAATTGCTGTTCATGTTGTTTTTGTTGCTGCAATTTTTGTTCTTGTTGTAGTTTTTGTATTTGAACCATGATAGCTTTTAATTCTTCCATTCCACTGTACTTTGTTGAATATTTTTTGCTTGTGTAAATTGAATGATTCCTCATGTAAGTTCAAGGAATCCTTGCAAATCCTCGTTGCCACTTTTGTGATGTCCATGAACACTTGTTGCCACTTTTGTAATGTCAACAAATACTCATTGTCACTTTCATAATGCTCGTTGTAGTAGAGACTTTGTAAGCACAGATACAACTATAGTAATGCCGTTGATCAGTGCTGGTGTCAGACACCTTCGAATAACACTCACACTAATAGTACTTGCTCAATAATACTCGCTCAAATAGTAACCACCAAATAGTGATCCGAATAGGTATAGAGAAATAGTATAATGAATAGTATAGAGAATAGCGATCTGTATAGTAATAGAGGATAGACTAGAAATAGAGATCAGTATAGTAATAGAGGATAGTGTAGAAAGAGTGATCCATATAGTAACAGAGCAATAGAAAGAGTGATCCATTGGATGCCACACTAAACTACAGTGTTGGCAGTGATACTTTATTCCTATATAAGAGTTAAATCTTTAACCCTTAGATAGGAGAAGGTTATATCTTTAATCATTAAACAGTAGATTATATCTTTAACCATTAAATAGGAGAAGGTTATATCTTTAACCATTAAATAGGAGAAGGTTATATTTTTAACTATTAATTAAGAAAAGGTTATATCTTTAACCATTAAATAAGAAAAAGATATATCTTTAACTATTAAATAGGAGAAGGTTATAACTTAAATTAAATAGTACAGGGCTATGTCTTTTGCCATTAAATAGAAGATTGTATCTTTAACCATTAAATAGGAGAAGGTTACATCTTTAATCATTAAACAGTAGATTATATCTTTAACCCTTACATAGGTGAAGATTATATCTTTAACCATTTAAATAGAAGATTATATCTTTAACCATTTAAATAGAAGATTATATCTTTAACCATTAAATAGGAGAAGGTTATATCTTTAACCATTAAATAGGAGAAGGCTATATCTTTAACCATTTAATAGGAGAAGGCTATATCTTGAACCATTAAATAGAAGGTTATATCTTTAACCCTTACATAGGTGAAGATTATATCTTTAACCATTAAATAGGAGAAGGCTATATCTTTAACCATTAAATAGGAGAAGGCTATATCTTTAACCATTAAATAGGAGAAGGCTATATCTTTAACCATTAAATTAGAGAAGACTATATATTTAACCATTACATAGTAAAAAGCTATCTCTTCACCATTAAATAGCAAAAGATTATATCTTTAACCATTAAATAGAAGAAGGTTAGAGATTGGATTTTTGCTAACAATATGATTTCCACCAGAAAATACACCATCTACAAAAACATCTGTCAGTGAGTAATTCCTATTTCTCTGTTTATTCCTAAGTCCATTAATGAAGGCCACAGGCATGCCTGAAAATGACAAACTTTAAACCTTTCTCTCCATGCTTCATTTTGGTCATATGTTTAATAATTAATATTTAATAAATGTTTATTTTACTGATTATATTGGTACCCTTTCGTTTGTCATTGTTTCATTAACTAACTTATCTTTTTTACATATATGTAAATATATATAGATACATATACATATATATATATATATATATATATATATATATATATATATATATTTGTGGGCTTAGGGCTGATGATAGCCACATACAGAATGGCTTGAAATAGACTATCCCATGCTGAGGTAATTTTTTATTTTTTACTATAAAAAATATGGTCTGTTATAATAAATACATTGAGCTCTCTTTGGATCAGTTTCAATAATTAATATTGCTATGATCCACCCAGATTATATACCAATGGATCAATTACCTGTATTCTCTCTCTCTCTCTCTCTCTCTCTCTCTCTCTCTCTCTCTCTATATATATATATATATATATATATATATATATATATATATATATATATATATATATATATATAATCTTAGGTTGAATGTGCCATCTAAAAGATTTTCTAGATGCCACCTTCAATCTAAGAAAAGGTACATATAAACCATACAGAAAACCCAATGATAAATCACTGTATATACACACATCTTCCTATCACCCACCATCTATAATCAAGCAGATACTAAAATCAGTTAACTGCAGGCTTTCTGGCAATTCTTCCAATGAAACTAAGAAAGACTATAAAACAGCCCTAAAAGATAAGGTATTCCCGGCAAAATTCACATACAAACCAAAGAGGACAAAAAAAAACAAAAGGAAGAGAAACATCTTTTGGTTCAATCCACCATACAACAAAAATTTTAAATCAAACATAGGAAAAATATCCATGAAACTGTTACACAAACACTTCCCCAAATCAAACACTCTGCACAAAATATTCAACAAAAACACAGAAAAAATCAGCTACAGTTGCACCAATAACATGACACAAATAATATAAAAAGACAACAGGAAAACTATCAACAAACCACCTGAAAAAATTAAACCAGGTGTAACTGCAGAATAAAGAACAAATGTCCCTTAAATGCCAATTGCTTACAAAACAATGGAATATAACAAGCCATGGGAAAAGCATCAGATAACAAAGAAAAAATATACATAGGAGTAACTCAAGGACCCTAGGAACAAAGAAACTATGTACACAAAAAATCTTTCACAATTCATAAATACACGAAAAGCACACTGCTTTCCAAGTATATCTGGGAAGTTAAAAACAAAAAGCAAATCATACCAAAATATCATGGAAAATAAGGACAAGAACATCAGCCTACAACAATCAATCCAAAATCTGCAAGCTCTGCTTGGAGGAAAAAATAGCTATAATTACCTTCCCAGACAAAAACAAACTACTAAATAAATGATTAGAACTCAAACAAAAACAAATTTTTACATGTTTTAAAAATCGAAAACTGCAAAGAATAAATAAAAATAAATAAGCAAAAACAAGTAAAATCAATTAATCCAAATAAATAAATAAATAATAAACAAATTAACAAACCACTCCCGCCAAAATAACCATTAGAATAGACTACCCATAATGCACCACTGTCATATATATATATATATATATATATATATATATATATATATATATATAACTAAAGAGCCAGGTAAACTTACCTAGGTTTCACCTACACCTAGGTAGGTTTACCTGGCTCTTTATGTTCATAGTTAGGTTTGCTCTACTTAGTGTATTGAGCACTTTACATAGTTACTTTTGCTTTACTCGGTTTGGAGGTTTTTTTTCTTTGGGCTCTGAGCTGGGATTCTGAACAATTGTTTTTGACTCAATTACATGTTCTTAGTTCTTTCTTTTTTTATCCCTTATTTTTCCTTGGGTATTGGTTTGTTCATTTACAAGCCAAAACACCTAAGGATTTTCAAAAAACGAGTATAACTATTTATATTTATATTATTACTATATATATATATATATATATATATATATATATAATCAAGAAAATGCATATGCATGTGTTTAGCATTAAACATTCTGTCAACTCTGAGTGTTGACTTCAATGTTCACTTTTATATATAGATATATATATATATATGTATAAGTATTTATATGTCTAAGTATAGGCTCCTGAAAATTTCAGTTGAGCTCTCTGGGGAAGGAAGTGTGGGTTTGTAAACAGTGACTATTAAGGCTGATAAAACAAGACTCTTCAGTAAAGTGAATTGAGTCCTGTCGGTCACTGTGTGTTTATCTAAAAATAAATACTCTAAAATTCACCTTTATCCCTGCCGTGCGCCAACGGCTTAGTGGTAGAATCTCCAACTGATGCCAATTCAATCCGGTTTCAATCCTAGCTAGAGGCAACCGGACGTCTAGCCACACTGAAGAGCTGTGATACATCGAAACAGTCTGTCTGTGGATGACAATAATATATGTATAAGTATATATATATATATATATATATATATATGTGTGTGTATATGTATAAGTATATATATATATATATATATATATATATATATATATATATATATATATATACAAATATGTGCGTGTGACTGAGTGTTTAGAACATCCACTTTCTGACCATGAGACTAGGGTTTGAATCTCACCATGGGCGATTTGTCAGTTAGGAGACTTCCTGATGTTATCGGTGTGGAGGGGGTGATGCCATGACATCAACCAGTCTTTTCTATCATTTTTAAGAAGTTTCTGGCAGTAGAGAGTATCAATTTTTGACCCAAATCTCCCACAATTGCTTGATATTATCTGGATTTCTTGTATGTACTGCATTCTTTAACTTGATTTACAAATCAGGATTTTGACTCGGTCATTCCAAGACATGAAATTACTTTTTTCAAATTCATTTATGGATTTGCTTTGATATTTGTATCATTGTCCCAATGAAAGACCCAGCCCCAACCTGAACCCAAGTTTTGAAATGAGGGCGAAACACTTTGTTCAAAATTATTTGGTCTCATGAAGATTCCAAGCTGCAGCAAAGCACACCCAAATCATAATTCTGTTGCCACTTTGTTTAACTGTTGGCATTATTCAAAAGCTGTATTAGGAGCTTGTCAGTCAAAAAGCTCTAGTTTTATCTCATTTGGAATAAAACCTTTTCCTAGAACATTTCTAGCTTATTAATATGAGCTTTGGCATAGTTGAGCCAAGCTTTTTAGAAATTTTTCATAAGCAGTAGCTTTTTCAAGACATTCTGACATGAAGACCAA
>OZ038475.1:1274847-1314847 GCA_964036315.1 Acanthosepion esculentum | reverse complement strand
TTCATTCACAAAATCATTTGTCTTTCAGACTTATCCAACAAAATATATCTTAACTAGAAAGGAATTTTTTGAAAATAAAAATTCACTGAGTTCATCATCAGCTATCTGAGAAATTAGAATAATTCGATTCTAATGCAATTGATTTCTCTTGCACCAGATGAACTTTTGCGATACAGTGTAATTGAGAGAAAGTACTATAATTTTGACAATTTGTTTTTGATGCGCAAGATTTCTTGGTTTACAGAAGATGAATTTTTAATCCTACAAATTGAGTGTCAAGGATTTTATTCAATAGACAAAAGAAAAGACAGTTTGCTCTCTGGAATTTTTCATCAGTTTAAGTGGGATTTGATAGTTGCCGACCTAATCGAACAAGTGCACGGAATGAAAGATTGGACTGCATTGTTTCTGTTTTCTTGATTTGCCAAAAAGACAACAAACCTCACCAAAGGAGCCGAATATTTGACATTAGATGAAATTTATAGAACGAAAATGACTCAATGATGATATGTGTAATTATGTTTCTTTTTCTCGGCTCTCTTCTTGATTTCCCCAGGTAAGTTCAAAGGCAATAACGTGCAAATGTCGGCTGAGCAAGATCTGATTCTTTATGGAGTGATCAGGTATTGATCATGTACATGGGGGTCATCGGATACGTGGGTGGTGGGTGGATCAGATATGTGGATGGGATGGAAATGTGGATAGAGATTAGGTAGAACGTTAAGAAGGGGAGAAAGGATGCATTAAGGTGTTCTTGTTGGGAAAATATTCCCAGCTTTTGTTGTATTTAGATGAATCATTTATTCAGTTGATATTTTTAGCAAATCTTCATGAAATCCTTTCTTAAAGACAGTGGCCAAGTTTGAGAGAAATGATGATCACTTTGGCAGATTTGAAACTTGAACAATTTCACAAACAAGTAAATTTTGTCTGCTTCATTTAGTGTATGAGTACTTAACACACACACACACACACACACACACACACATACAGATTAACATCCATGCAAACACACATATACACAGACATACAGAGAAATAAAGAAACAAACACTTTGAAGTCAATACTATTGCAGTGAACAAATGACATTGTTTTGTTTTTGTTTTGGTTTGCTTTACGGCATACCAACCTCAATGTATTGTTGGTAATAATGTTTTTACAAAGTATTTCTGGCATTAAAAGCTATTTTTACACTTTCATAGTGTTTTGACCCCCCAGTCTGGGAGTTAACTATTTGCCCATAGCTGGGACCCTAACATGTGCTACCACCCCGGGTCAGGGTGAACCTGGGAACACCAGCCATTAAGAGGTGGTTCCACGCTCCTCAAAACCTCCTGATCAGAGGCCTTGCTGTTGGACATAGTTTATCGTCTTACCCAGGATGCGGATGTAGTTTATCATACCCAGACGGACAAATAACATTTTGTCCATTTTCTAACAATCTTGCATTAAAATTTGCATTCTTTCAATTTATACATGTTTATGTTTGGGTATATTTGTATATACATATGTAATGTTATCAATATAAAACTAATAAGGGCACAAAACTTAATCTCACATCTGTAAAATTCTCATTTATTCACCTCCAGACTTTGTCAGTTAATATGAGCATAAGTTTGTATGGCTATAAGGGCTTTCTTCAAACATGGGTTTTTTTCTCACAAAAATGTCTTTTTCATTTCTCAGGTGGGGCACCTATATATCTTCCTGGCATCTTCTTATCTCATAGAGGCATATTCTAAGTGCAGCTGCATTGACCACCAGTTTATATGTCAGTGGCCACCAATTACATTCTGTGAGGCATGAATCTGCACCTGTAGGCTAGGAGGACAACTCTCTAATGCAAGTTTGACACTGAATGTAAAGTCCATTTTGATATCATCTGGTTGAGTATAGTACGTATTATGTTCCCCACAGATCAAATTCTCGTAGAACAATATATGCATGGGAGGTGTAGATGGATGTCTACAAGGATGAATTGAGAATGCAGGGTCACAGAATTTCAGAACTCGGAAAAAGACATTATGTTCTCATGACAACACAAATTTTAAAAAATTACTACACGGACTAAATTTAATCTTTTTTTCCTTCCCAACAACTGAAATCAGAGTTGAAAGGTCAGAATCTCGCACCAATATACAGAAATTAATCCACCAACATGAAAATCATATTAAAACATATATATATACATACATATATATATATATATATATATATATATATATATATATATATATATAACTATAGATAGTACAAATTTATAATTGTATTGTTTAAGCATGACAATAAATAAACCCTCAACATTAACCCTAAGGAAAATAAAGATGAAAGTGTAAGTTTCAATGACCGACATGCACAAACCACTATAAGGAGTAGTGGTACTTGGTCTGAAGTGTGAAAATAACAATCACAATGCAATATTGACTGCTATGTCCATAGTGAATATATTTATAAATGCTCTATCTCCAATATTGAGCAATATTTGCCTCTAAATATAGCAGATTTTAAGCAATAGCATTCGTACGTATGTGTATATATATATATATATAATCTAAAAATAAACACGCTAAAATTCACCTTCATCCCGTACCGTACGCTGACGGCTTAGTGGGAGAAGTTCGGACTGACGCAAATCCCAGTCGGGTTTCGATCCTAGCTAGAGGCAACTGGACGTCTAGCCACACTGATGAGCTGTGAAACAGCAAAACAGTCTGTCTGTAGATGACCAAAATATATATATATATATATATATATATATATATATATATATATATATAGATTGATAGATAGATATTTGTGTATTTAGGCAGCAAATTCTCTTTTAGGCATGTCTCGTTAAATAAATTACAAATATTATGTTTGCTTATTTTTAGGATAATCCTTTCATATTCATTAGTATTTTCCATGTATTACAATCAAACAAGGCAAGGAATTTCATTTAAAAACATTTGATTGTCATACATGGGAAAATATTTGTGAATATGAAAGGATTATGCTAAAAATAAACAGACATAATATTTGTAATTTATTTAATGAGACATATACATATATATATATATATATATATATATATATATATTCTGTGTATTTAGGCAGCAAATGTCCTTTAAGGGAAACATTAAAAAGAACTGAATTTTGTGTCGATTAATTTTAATGATCAACGTTTTCTAATTACAAATAACACTTCTCAGACAAGAAGAAAATTCAGTCAGTAATTGTCCACAAAAAAGTACAAGAAATTCGGTCCGAGCTTTCGACTTTCCTAACTTATCATCAGGGTAGGTAAAGACAATTGGTGAGATTCAAAGTAAAAAGAAACACTATGTATATAAGTATTGAGTCAGAAATGATTTGTGATTTGTGGCAAGGATGACAGTGCTACTCTCTCATAATATTGCATATATCAGGCTCAAGAATATAAGCCAGTAAGCTGTCCTTGATTTCTTTCATTTGAAGTATCAAATGCTACAAGAAGAAAAATTTATGTGATGTCAATAAAGGTCAAACTGTTGTAGACAGAAGTCTAAGTGTATTTCCCATTTAATTGTGGTAACTTTTATTTTCAAATCTCCAACTGCCAACAAGGCATTGGTCTACCAAGATATATCAAGTCTGAATGTATAGAAGTGCTACTATAGCACAAATATTAATGTTATCAGTGCTGTAAAGAAAACAATTTATATTATAGTAATGTCCTCCAATAGGTATTCCTAGTAGGCCTTCCTGTGAGGAATGTCAAATGCACCCAAAATTTCAGAAATAGAGTGTTGTTCCATCTGTCTGGCACACGGTGCCATGCACCATTCGAACTGTCATGACTTTTGCCATGTCAGGATATATTCCATTGCTAAATATCTTGACAACTGTCACATTATACATGATAGTTAACAACAGAGACTAAATGCAACTCGTTAACAACACCTGTGTAAAAACCACCTGCCTATAACTGTCTTAGTAAAGCAGAGAGAAGTAATAATAAAGAAAATTCTGTTCTACTTATGTTCATTGTTCCTAGCTAAAAATGACCATCTGAGGTCATGACTTTCTCTTGGCTTGAATTATAGTGAGGGAAAGTTGTATACGTCATCTGCTGAGATTCAGGGCCAATATCAAGATGTTTGGTAAAAGACTGGAATGTAGGGGATGATCAGTGCATTGAATGCATTCTACAGTGCATTGTTGGTTGTCTAAATGGAAGTTCCTCTCCTCTTGCTTGGGAACAAAGATATCCTTCTCCTAGACTGGTTGCCAACCAAGACTATATAGCCCAGTTTGCCATGCTATTTTAACCATAACTAGATGGAGAAGAGATAGATGCTTTCCCCAAAGAATGCAAATTTGTTTCAGATGGAATTTGAACTCAGGTTTTCAAATCCATTTTCCTGGTTATTAATCATCAAGCCACTGATAAGTACATTTATAATATGACATTGTTAAAAATCGATAATCCATTAAATAACAATCAATAAAAAGC
Organism: Acanthosepion esculentum; assembly: GCA_964036315.1. Taxonomy (NCBI): domain Eukaryota; kingdom Metazoa; phylum Mollusca; class Cephalopoda; order Sepiida; family Sepiidae; genus Acanthosepion; species Acanthosepion esculentum. The sequence continues at coordinate 1,310,373 of OZ038475.1, read as the reverse complement.
CTACAACTAATCAATGATTAAATAAATATATAAAATATGAAAAAGGAAAGATATGAAAATTAACAAGCACATATCTTATGAGTTGAATCCCCATGTCAAGCCATTTCATCCATGGTATATCCTTGGCATAAATTGTTTACTTACTAGCTGTGCAAACATTATCAAGCAGACACTTACCTGGAAGAAATAAAAAATCAAAATTAGCAACATTTACAATTAATTAACTATACAATAATCAGAACAATGAAAATAATAGGATCAATAAAAATGTTATTTGGAAATTTTATCACAATTTGTTAGTATTCTGTGAGAAATTTTTTAAAAAATGAACATAAGAAAAAAAAAATTTCAGTCTGTTTGATTTTTTTCCAATTTCTTAGAACCACTGCTCATTCTTAATTGTTCCTTCTGCAGATTTCCAATCATTTAAAATTTGGAAACTGATGGCCACAAGGTGTTACACAATTAACTTACTTATTTCCAAACTCAAAAAACAAAATTAAAAATTAAAAATTTATTTATCTTCCACTAAAAATTGAAAAATTGCCAATGAATCTTGATAGAATGCAAATTTTTCTTTTTGTAAATCAGTTTTTTAGTTAGTTTTATATTGCAAATAAAAATATTTTTGTTATTTAAAAATTTATTTTTAAATTACCAAAAACCCACAAAACAACGATATCTTCACAGTTTTTCAGGTTATTTCAAAATTTATTTTCTGCTTCTAATATTTGAAAACTCATTTCTTTTTTAATTAATGAAAATATTAAAAAAAAATTATTTTACAATTATTTCCTGCCATCACAAAAAATGATTTGATTTTATTTATGATATGACTTTTTGTTTAGAATATAAATAAAATTAGTAATAATATTATGATTTTTACTTTTTTAAATTTTTTTATTGAATGGATCATTGTCAAACATCCATTTTTAACAAGTATTTTATTTTATAATTTTAGTTTTTTATCACAACTGAGTATTGCTAGTCTTTGGCCATTGAATGACTGAAGAGATTAGAAATCAAGAATAAATTCCATGTGTGACAAGTAAACCTAGTCTCATATGAAGAAAATAAAAAATAAATAAATTAACACTGAATAAATAAAATTTATTTATTGTTGCATTTGAAAAGGTTTATTGAAACCTGAATTGTGAGATTCAATCAAAATCTAAGATGCAAAACAAAACATTGAAAATCAACTCAACAGATTTTTTTTTTTGCACATATAAATAGATTAAAAGAAAAATAATTCAGTTGGATAAGGGGAGGATGTTGAGAATTAACTTAAAATTGTCTGCTTATTGCCATCGGTTGTAAATAAGAAATTTTAAAGTGTTTACAATTCAATTTTATTCATGTTTTGTGCATTATTTCTTTAAGAATAAGATGGTTGAAGAAATTAGTATACATATATCATTTTACCAGCTAGGTTCTCTGCCAGTGTGTGTGTGTGTTGGTGGGGAGGGGCTGACCTTTAAGTCATGGGTGGTCATGAGTAAGAATTTTCACAAGGTGGTGAGCAAAATGATTTGGCAAATGGCAGATCCATGCATAGGTTATCACTTACAAACTGAAACCATTAATATAAAAATGAGGAATGTGAAAATCCAAAAACATGATGCTCAAAATGGATTATTGGAAAAAATTGACCAAATTCACTTGAACATCACAAGTTCAATACATGAGTGGGTGGGGTTAGACGAGGACAATTCCAAAGGTAGAAACATGAATATAATGCATATAAAAGGAGATGTGTATACCTTCTCAAAATAAGGTTTAACATGCCAAAGAAGGTCAAAGGTCAACACGGGGATGCAAAATAGAAAGGAAATCAGTTCAAATGATCCAAAAGACGACTTAATTAATATGGACAATATAAAATCTATTTGAAAAAAATCACCATTTTTTATTATCATCATCTTAATCCAAATACAATGAGCATTCTGTGTGTTTTTTGTTCATTTCCCAAAATCCTCAATAAAACTCTTGTTGGAGAATATGTCCTTGTTCTTTCAATTTTCATAAGCATCTCTTCACCTGCTATGCACCTGATGATGAAATCTGATTAGTTAGCTGTCATGTGAGATTCTGAACTTTTCAAATCTCCTGTTGAAATTCTTCACATACTACCAGATGAATAATTGAAGGACATTTAATCCTCTTCTGCCAAAACCCTTGCCACAGATGATTCATCAACACAACCTCCTCATTCCCCTCTAAAAGAAACTCTCCACTTTGGTTTACATCAAATACAATTTAGAAGCATGTTGATATGGTTAAAAAAGAATTTCTCGCATTTCTAAGAATTGAAGAAAAAATATTACACTCAACATTTCTTAGCTATCATTAGAAGAATTGGTTGGCTGAACTAACACTGAAATAGAATGATATGAAAACACAAGGTGAGTTCATATTAAATGGGTAATATGACATTTGTATATAAATATACAAATATGGAACAAAACTATAGTAGAAGGTTTTAAAAACTAAGTTTTGCATCTTGCCAAGTAAGTTATCACATATTGCAAATAATAAACAAAGGGAGATGTTGAGAAAGGAAAGAAAAAACTTCTCACTTGAATGTCACATTTTCTCACCTGAGATATTCATAAGGAGACATTATTTCTTGCTGTGAGGAATAAGGGAAGTGATGTCCATTTTGTTACCTGCTTGGTTGGTAATTTATACAGCTGGCTTTATTTTCTCACATATTCAGGGCTGTCATGTGACACTTTATATGTAAGAGGAGATAATTATTTACATTTATTTCCATGGGGAGATAATTATTTTTGTAAAATCCCAAATTGCTCCTTTTTTTTCTTTTTTTTTATCTATTTGAGATCATTTATGGTTTGAGAACAAATAACAAGCCAACCAAATCTAGAAGAATTTTCAGGATGTCATAATAATGACATGGTAAATTTCAAAAGAGTATTTCCAAAACATCGTTAAATCGACACTAAGAAGAATTGAAGCTGTTCTAAATGGCAAATATGATAAAAATTTGGTTTTAAAGTATATACTATATTTATGGGTAAAAGTACTCAACAACACTATCAATTTTTAAATTTACATATGCACTATACAAAATGCAGATAAGCTAATATACTTTAGACAAAGCTAATACTTTTAATTAAACAAACAATTAAGATAACTAACCCCCAAAAAGAAAATGATAAATAAATAATATATAAATAAACAAATTAAGTGAATAAATAATAAATTAACAAATTATAATCATCATCATCATCATTGTTATCATCACACAGAATTAACTTTTACTCTTTATCTGTGTTTTATATATTTTTATTAAAATTCATTCAGTTGTGATGGAGTGGGGGCAGAAAAGTAACTTGTTACCTGAAACTAGAATGTTATGGCAAAACAATAGCTTCTGAAGTTGAATGTTTGAAAGTTATGCTTGCAATGCTATAAAGATCTCTGACACACCTGGTGGCTGTTTGGATTGACTTTCATCAAGAGAAATCATTCTTATAGTTGCAGTCACTCATTTTCAATGAGCAAAAGAAAAATAAGTATTTACACTATTTACATTATTTTGACTGTTGTCCTCATCTTTGTTGTCATATTCAAAATGTTTCAGCCATTGTATGCTCCAGCCTTCTACAGGTGATTGGGCTTTTGAACCCTTTATTTCATCCATTGAGATAACTGACATCCATTAAACATGGCACATGGAACTAGAACAGTCTACCCCAGCAAGTGAAATAAAGGGTTCAGTTTGACATTCCAACCACCTCAAGAAGGCCGGAGCGTACAACAGCCGAAACGTTGTGATAAATATGGCAACAAAGATGAGGACAATAGTCTGAATAATGTAAATAGTGTACATAATACCTCATCTCAGAAATATAGACAGATACAGCTTAATAGAAAAATTCAGCAATAACAACACATCAGCAGTTGACTTAGTGAAGTATTTGTTTTAATCATTTCAATGAAAGCCATATTGTTTATCTGTAAGAAGGTTGTGTAAAGTGAGATGCTTAACCAATTCAGAGTTGATTAGAACCTTTAACCCTTTACCAAAAAGATATAAAAGACTAAGATGATAATTTGAAAGGTCAGAAAGTCACCAAAGTTCTTAAAGACAGGAACTACTGAAGAGAAATTCCATCAAGCTGGAAAGCAAGAAACTGCAAGTGATCTGTAGACCTAAATCCTCTTTTGTAATCCTCCTTAATGACCAAATCCAAAATATCCAGTTCTTTTGCAATCTTTATCATGCTTCTTTGAGGATTTCTATTCACCCTATGTTTGAAAGAATCACTGACTTTGGTATGAACTGAAAATCTTGGAATTTGATTTTTTGACATTTTTTGTGTCTCTTTAAACTTTTTCCCACAGATAAAAAAATAGTTTTTCTGCAAACATTCAAATGTTTTATCACCTTACAATTCTTCATACCAGCTATTTTAAATTTCACAAACTCCTCACTTGTATTCCATAACCAACTTCTTCTCATGGAGTATATCTGATGAAGGCAGAAGAGTAAATCAGCCAATATATTGTTTCAACAACAGCAACTATATAAAGAGGCTCTTCCTTTGTTGAAACAATATTACATGATATGCATAAAAAGGAGTTTCATAGCCAAATACCTAAAAATAGAGCTCATGAAAATTGTGCTGTAGCTAGAAAATCAGCATTTGAAATATTGGCTTTTATCAGAGCTTGAACACAATCTCAGCAATTAACTTGAGATATTTACTTAGATCAGCTTAATCTGGCACAAGGCCATGTGGAGGTAGAAATATTTTGTTGCACTTTAATTTTGCAACTAGAAAAAACAGAAAACAAGGATTTTATTTTAATAACACAAATTGAACTTAAAATAAGAAAAAACATTGCTATTTATAAAGTTTAATCCAATTGAAGTCTACAATTGTGGGTCGATTAGGACTGAACTCGATACTCTATTAATGGTTAGTAATAGTCAGAGTTCATTGACAATTATTTCCTGGCAATGAACCCACATTACGAACCAATATTGGAGAAAAAAGTATAAAATTACAATATTATTTTGTTTTGTTTTTTTAGTTGCAAGAACCAATTTCTACATTGTGAGAAGAGAAAGCAAAAATTTTCTTTAGTTCATGATTCACTGAACTGTTCACTTAACTAATCTATTTTTCAAATTGTATTTTTCCTCTTGTATTTGTTTGTTTATTTAAATTTGGAATCTACCAAAGTGTATGGAATGGTGAATTTTGAATGTACAATTAACAAAAACTTCAATCAATAAATTGGAATTGAAAATTAAAAATTCTCTGCAGACAGGCTTAATTAGCTTATAATTAACTTTCTTCTTCACTTCCGGTTACATCTTTTTAATTCTTGCTATTCAAACTAATTATGTATGATAAGTTCGTTAATTTAATTGCTAAAACAATTGGCCTTCACAAGAAATGAGATTGAGAAAATAAAAAAGAATTTATTATTGGGCACTTTTTCAAAAAGAAAATTTTAAATTTATTTTGAAGTTTACCTTTTTTTAATTTAAAAATTTTAGTATTGCTATTTTTTAGTAAAAATATATTATCAGCTGAAAATGCTTTGTTCATTAAATTTTCTCCAACTGTAAAAAATGAATCATAGATTTAATTTATCTCAAATATATTTCCTGAAGAAATGATTTCCACTTTGAAAGAGAAAATATTGAATCATCCCTTGCTACATGGGAACATCCAAGCATGTGGCTTCATGGAAAAGGCAGAATAAACCAGAGTAAAAGGAATTTGCACAGAATTTCTTTGGAAAGATTTTCAATAAATGAAAAATACATTTGATGATCAAGAAAGATTAAAAAGATTCAAATAATTGATTTGAAGCCATTTTAAAAAAAGCAAAATAAAAATAAATTTTTATTGTTTGTCCAATGAAAAAAAGTGGGAATTATAGAATGAAAATTGAAATCTTTCTCTTAAAAGCTAATTTTAATGAATTCATTTTTTACTGGGTACTTTTAGAATTTAAGGTGACTATAGGTTTAATACAAATAAGTTGACTTTTATATGCCTAGAAAGGTTTTTATTCAATTTTTCTAGTAGGTGGGGAGTAAATATATACACTGTTCATTTGTGTCTAGCTAAAGGCTTCTATTTTGAAGGGCTCTCTAGAACAAGAATGAAAAACATTTACTTAAAATGTGTCCACCAAAAAAAACAAATAACTTTGACTAATACAAATCCTTTGTTAATATTCAGTCATTTTTGCTACTATCCTCATCTTTGCTGTTTTTTATTTCATAAAGTTTTAGTTGATTCATTCTCTGGTCTTTTTGAGTTGACACTTTGTCTAGGGCAAATGTTATTGTTCATTTTAAATACAAAGGTTGATCAAAAAAAGTAATGCCTTTTCTAATTTAATTTTAAAATTATTAGTCAAGATAACAAGGGGATTTTTAGCTATAAACTATAATGTGCCAAGAAGAGCAAGGGAAGGATTTGTGGAGTTACCTTCTTTTTTTCTACCCATAATGTTCTTTCAAAGAGGCGTCAAATAATTTCTGTTTTTGAAAGGTAAAAATACTGCAATCATTCATACAAGGTTATATATATATATATATATATATATATTCTAGGGGCTATTGAGTGGAAATAATTGTGGATCCAAATGCAGTTTTTTTGCCATTTTATAGTTTTTTAATCATTTTCTATTATTGATTATTCTATTATTTGTTCTTGGTTGTTATTATTACATTTACTTGTGATTATGTATGCATTTGTATTTTGTTGATTTGTTTTTTATTTAATTTATTTGCTTATTTATTGATTTTGTTTCATTTATTTTACTTATTTATTTTTATTTACTTATTGATTATCCTTATTTATTCATTTTTTCTTTTATTCATTTTAGTTGATGATTTTTAAGTAACTTAGGAAAATTTGTTTTTATAACATTTTAAGATGAGTTCTGATTGCCTATGTAGTAATTTCTTTTGGTCTGGGATAGTAATTATAGCAATACAGTTTTGGGATTTATTGTTGTAGGCTGATGCTGTTTTCCTTATTTTCCATTATATTTTTGGTACAATTTGGTTTTTGGTTTTAATTCCACATATATGTTTAGAAAGCATTGTGCTGTTCACTTATTATATGTAAAGGATATTTTGTGTGCAAAGTTTCTTTGTTTCTAGGGGCTTTCAGTTACTCTTATGTTTTTCTTGTTATCTGCTGATTTTGCAGTGGCTTGGTATATTACATTGTTCTGCAAGCAATTACCATTTAAGGGACATTGGTTTTTTGCTCTGCAGTTACACATGCGTTTGTGCGGGTGATTTTTTGGTTGTTCTCCTGTTATGCTTTTTTATTGTGTTAAATTTTCAGTAAAACTGTAGTTGATTTATATTGTGTTTTATTTAATATCTTGTGGAGAGTTTTGATGGGGGTGAAGTGTTTGCATATGTGTTTAATGAATATTTTTCTTATGTATGTGAGCATTGACAAAAATACACTGTTAGGGTTGTTTCATAATCTTTCTTGGCTATGTTGAAGATGGTTTCATATGTTTATATTTACATATGCTCTATCCCTTATATTGAGCAGTTTAAACTATATATATATATATGATAGGCTAAAAGTTTGGGGATGGCTTTAGTTATTAATTAGTAGTAAGTTTGATATTTTCCTTAATTTAATTAACTCTTATCAAAAGCTAATAAACTGGAACTATTTAACACTTTAATGCAGGGTGTCCAATGTTTTAGAAAGAGGATTACCTAGAAATAAATATCCACTAGCCTTAAGGTTAACATTAGCTAGCAGAGGGTAGATTAACCAAAAAAGAGAAATAATTTTAAGGAAATCTTATGCTGTAATAGATTAATTTTGTTCTTATTATTTTGTATAAGATAAAACATTTCAGAAAGAGAAAGTCCTTTTGATCTGAAGTGAGCTCATAAATTAGTTTTGAAAAGGGCGATTCTAGAAATCCAGATGGCGGCCACAAATCTTAGGCCTATAGTGTAGATATATTATGTATTATTTTAATACCAATACTCTGGTAGTATGAGAAAAAACAATTTGTAAATAAAAAATATATATTGAACAAACCAATATCAGGGGAAAAAATTTATTAAAAAAAAGAAAAGACTAAAGACATCCGCATTGGTCAAAAATAATCAATCAACACCGCAATGACTAGTCAAAAGAAAAAACACAGAGAGAATAAATTAAGTAAAAACGTAAAAGTAGAGCAAAATCTAAAAAACCTAATGAGCCAGAACCACCTACTAAGGTTTCACCTAACAGATCTTGAGAAACCTTGGTAGGTAGGTTCTGGCTCACTAAGTTTTTTAGATTTTGCTCTACTTTTACGTTTTTACTTAATTTACTCTCTCGGTGTTTTTTTTTTTTTTTTTTTTTTTTTCTGGCTCACTAATTACTAATATTTGCCTGATATAGACGGCTGAAGAGCAACTTAAAAGAAAAGGGTTACTGAAGTTGATTGTTGTATCAGAGTTAAGAGGTAAGAAGCGCCGTTTTTGAGGATATGTGAGAAACATAACAGTTAGCCCTCGGCACAAAGAAGATTGTAATGACCGGAAAAGCATCCTGTTTGGAGCCAATTCAATAAAATGACATTTCATAGGAAAAATCTGTCTGAGTGAAACTTCCTTCTTACTAGGACTTCGAATCCAAATCTTTTATTTTTGACCCTGACTTTTCCTGCATGTGTATAGTAAACTTTACATTTTCTAGAACTCTCTTGCAATTACTGCAGACAGCAAAAGTCGTACTATGTTATTCCCTGCAATAGACATTCTAGTAGTGGCCCCACTGAGCTATTTCTGCAACACATTCTGGTGTGGACCAGAGATTATTATCCATTTTTTGTTGGTATTTTTCCTAAGATATAAAAATTCCTTGGAGAAAGGATCCATTCAGAGATAAGAGCAGCCGTTCTGGAGGCTTTATATATTGAAGAATGCTGAGAAAGGAGCTTCCGTCCTATAAGGTTTAAAGCCATCCCAGTCAGCTCAGGTGTACCGAAAAATCATGTCCTATGGAACGGCACATCCGGTGGTGATTTTGGTTTGCCATCAATATTAACACTGACCAGGGAATGGTCTTAAGTGACCAAGACAGGGAACACTTCAGCAGAATATTCTTCAGATTAGTATGTGAAGAAGAGGCCTAGTAGTTTTGCATGTTGTCCTGTTGTATCAGGAACATGAGTGGGCTTACCAACAATCTGTGTCTGTTCGTAAGTGATGGAGAAGTTTAGGACGTATGTTTTCTTCATCGGTTTTGTTTAAATGGACTAACTATTCACCGTAATGAATATTTTGTAGTCGCCACAAATATGAAAGCAAGCTGAGGGATCAAATCTTCACAGCTATTTTCTTCATCCTTACATCTCCGTCATACTTTGAATGATAGTGAAGATGCAGGAGGTCATGTGAACAAGGCCCATGGAAGCACTAGGAACGGGAAATCAAGGTCCTCGTTTTGGGGAAATAGTCCATTTAGGTAAATGACAAGTCTATTACCGTTGCGATTTCATTATTGCGAGTCTCTGCAATAGGATAGATGATCCAATTCTTCTTCTTTATGTGTCATGTACCCTCAGGACGTAGGCGATTATGACTCTCCACAACTTCCTGTTCTTTGTAAGTCTTTAATAAATTTTATCTTTTTGTTATTTCTCCTAAACCCTGTTCCGCCATCTATTTACTCAAGCTCACTAAGTATGTTATGCGTTGTTTTCCTTTGTCCCTCTTTCCATCAATTTGTCCTGAGAGTATCGGATTTTTCAAGACCTCTTTTCTCATTATGCGCCCCAGAAATTTCAATTTTCTCTTCCTGATATTAAATATAAGTTTCCTTTTTGTTTCTATTTTCTCCAAAACCTCGTCGTTGGTTACACGTTTGGTCCATGGTATCCTTGTGTAGAACCACATTGTCTTTGCTTCAAGTCTCTTCTTCATCTCTGAGAAGATTGTCCAGTGTTCGCTGCCAGAGAAGAGGATTGATATTACATAAGAGTTCAGTATTATTTTCATTGTTTCTAATGAAGTTTTTCTGTTTCTCAATACTCTACTTAGCTTTTGGAAGGCATCTTTGGTTGTCGCACTTTCCGTCCTCTGTTAAAACACTTCCCAGAAATTTAAATTTTTGTATTTGTTTGATTTTGGTATCTCCGATTTGTAATTTACATTTTGGGCTGATCCCTTTTGCTAACAGCCATGCACCCTGTCTTCATGCAGCCGATGTTTAATCTTTTCTTGACTACCTTCTCTAGGAGTTTTTGTAGTTTTTGACTTCGTGAAGATGGTGATTTCATCATGGCATCGAAAGGCTCCACTGGGGACTACTGCACAGTAGCAACGATATTATACACCTGCTGATAGCATAGCTTCCTCAAATGTCACTCTAAAGTTCGGACCTCTATCAGGCGGTTAACGTCAACCCAGAAAATGTTTACCTCCATCACGTTTAATGAAGAAAAAATAATTCAAGAATGAATTTATAGTTGTGATTCATTGAGTGAACATGTTTCGTCTACCCAGAAATCAAGGCAACATAACTTCTCCTTGGGTCAGAAACATCGTGACTAAGCTGGGAGCATTAAAATCCCCAAACACAAAAATGTTCGTAGATGAATGTAGAGAGAGAGAGAGAGAGAGAGAGAGAGACATTACTACATTGTCAGAAATTTTGTCTGTTACAGTCCTGGGAAGAATGAAAGCACTAAAGAAAAAAGAAATAGCTAACATAGTGCAATAACGACAGTGGAAAACACATGAAATAATCATCTGGGAACTCAAGAGACAATTCTCTTGCAATTGGAAGATTCTCTCGGATACAGACAACATGCATATGTATCCTAGAATCTTTTCGACAAAGAAGAAGATAGTCTGGAACAGAGACTTCATTGGTAGCGATAGAAAATTTAAGTTAAATTTGCAAAGTGTGAAAATATCTGGAGAATGTTTCAAGAGAAATTCCTACGAATGCCACCAAAATATTGGAGAAAGAAAAATTGAGGGGTTAGGTAAATTTTGATTACTGGTTTACTTGTATTCTCTTTCATTGTAGCTGCTATAAGATGATTTGCTTTAAAAGTAAAAAGGCAAAAAGAATTATCACTAAATTATGGCAATACAAACTGGCCAATAAGTGGTTACGGCTAAACTATAATGTGTCCATGGGGATGCCCAACGGAAATACATGCAGGGACACCTATCCATGTACGACATGGCACTATAAATATCCCGATGTTATGCGACTGTTGATCAGAGCAGCCTCTCTAAGCACTGCCAAAGAGTCGGACTCTTTACGACCAGTCGAATGTAGCAACTAGAAAACTGCCAACCCGGCGGCGTCAAAAGGAAAAGTCGCAGCCACTGATCAGTCAGATCACCAAAAAGTTACGACAGTTAAATAATTACGGCTATGGAAAAAAGAACCAGTAAACAAGGGATAAATCTCTACTACTGTTCAATAAATATAGAAGGATTACTGGGCAAACGATAGGCGAACCTATCTACTCCTATTAACCTGTTTACAGCACAGGCTGCTGAGCGCTTTTATTGAGACACAATCTCTAGGAAGGTTGCCGAATAAGACTCTAGACCCCTTCCACGCCAAGGTGGAATTACCAAATTATTAAAATCTCTCTGAAAGTTATCACAGGAGTTAAAATAAAAGTATTATTAACATAAAATTAGATAATTTAATCAAGTTAAAATTAAAAGAAATTTAACACTCGCATACACACTACAGCGGTAGTGGTATAATCACACATCATCTTTTAGAATCCTGGAACGTAGATACAACACAATACTAGCAAGCTACTATTGGAGGTTTAGGGAGAGGTATAACAAAAGGCCAAACATTAAATGAAGAAATCTAAAGACTAACACAATAACCGAGAATACGTGTAGGTTATGCCAAGAAGAAAAACTGACTATGGCAACGTATAAGGACAGCACTGGATTACTGTACGGAAGGTCAGACATCATGACCAAGTGAAAACACGTTAAGAAGTTCAGCTTGGGGTTATTTGAACCCGGATAAAGTTAAAGGTTTTTTTACATCTCCCCCCACTACTTCCGGTTTCGAACGAAAGCGCTTAAGTTGTTGAGCTCCATGTCGTTGATTTGCTGAACAAACCACCTGAGGAGACCGTCGTGGTCGAAACCGTGGTAGTGTTCTGGTCAGCATTCATTTTTTTAAACATATATATTGCACTAGACATCGGAATGAAGACAACTTATTCTTATTATCATAATTTCTGTTTAAATAATGAATAATAGAAAACAATAAACATGAATATATATATATATATATATATATATATATATATATATATATATATATATATATATATATAGGTATAATATTAGATTATTGTCAAATATATAGAAGACCATTTTTTTTATTATTGTTGTTGTTAAATCTGTTTGATACATAATAGAGGGGGAAATCGTCTATACAAAAATCATTAGTCAAAAATGAACAACACAAACCGCTTTTCTTACAAAGTCTTACAAGTACAAATTTAAAAATTGGCGGCAATTCCGTGTGTTATGGTCATGGAATTTTGGGGAAATGAACTAAAATCAATAAATAAAATCATAATAATAATGAATAATAAAAAAAGGAAAACGAAATACATTTTCCTATATGCTAGTTATAAAGGAATCGGAAATGTTATTACGTGTACCCAACTTGGTTTTGTAAACTTTCGGTGGTGCTGTTTAAGTTTCTATGCACAAAAACATTTCCTTTCTCATTCTCTTTCTCCCTCTTGCTCTAAGATGCAGAAGGGGTGAAAAAAAAACGTCTCCCTTGAAGAAGATTCATTTCCCCAGTGCACGGACAACGGAACTCTTTTTCCAATTTCCAACGCATAGCGTTCGAACGTTTATTCCCAAACCTCCAACTATTAAGTAAATAAACCTATTATTGCTGGGGTCGTTCCAACTCTGCACAAGGCTGAATGGAGCGCAACTATTATAATAATGCTTATACTTATTTACCCTAACTCCTGGACCAAAGAGAAAACGGACATAGTCAAGAGACATTGAGAAATTTTTTACTACAGTTTATATTTTTAAAAAGAGAGAATAAACGATCCGTAGTAGAAACACAAGTTTTTATATGCTTTTCCTTAATTATTTGCACGTGAATACGCACACCACCTACGATACACCAACACGCAACCTTTTGAATTTCATAGAGTTTAACCCCTCCCAGTACAGCAAAAATTACGGCACCAGTAACACACCGTGAGGCAAAAATCCGATAACAGATGAAGGCTTTACAGTGGTCTTTCTCTCAAGAGTTGATGGCTAGGAAGTAACCAGGTTTACTTTTGCCTCAGACGAAATACACGCCCTCAAACATAAATATATATAATACTAATATGCACATAGAAATATACATGCACAATCTCATAAATGCACATATATATGCACAATCACATAAATGCACATATATATTTTACACTGTTGGAGTAAACATTTCCTCATTAAATGTACCACTCTTTATTATTAGTTTTATCATAATTTCTGTTTAAGGGATAAGTAATAGAAACGAATTAATAAATAAGAAAAGAAAAAAAATTTTAAATTATCGTCAATTTATGAGAATATTTTTATTATTGTTGTTGCTAAATTGTTTGAAGAATAAATAATAAGGGAAGAAATTGACGATATTGAAAAAAGTAAACAAAATAAAATAAAGTTACGATTTGAAATGGTTTTTCTACAAATTTGAAAATAAGTCCTGGTCTAAAAAATATTGAAATATAAATACGGACAATTATTCCTGTCAATGTATGAGTAATTTAATCAATCCAATGTATTAAACGTTCATAATAGTGATATCCGTATATAATATTGTAGTGTATGAAAAATAACTCCCTTCTCTCACCCCCTTCAAATTTGGAGGAATGAAGAAGGAAAGAAATTCGCAAAACTATATGAGATTTCTGCCTTTCACAGAAATTAGCCGATGTACCAAGATGAAGGAAAGAAATTCATATGCCTATGGGAAATTCCTTTTTGACCAATGAAAACCTTGCCTTCACAGAAATTAGCCATTGAGAAGAAGAAAGTAAGAAAGTAGCGAGCTTTTTTTTTTAATAAAATGATTAGAAAGATTAAACTAATGAGAAAAGTGTATGAAGTTATGTGAAATATTTTCAATTCCTCGCAACCAGCATTGAATTACTCGCCAGTGTAAAATTCACTTGTCAATTTTATTATCGGCCTCTAACCAGCACGTTGCATTTCAAAGAAGTTTCTCTCAACAATCCAAGAAAGCTAAGTATTTCAAACTGTCTCTCTTCGTCTACTTTTCAACGTATATCCTTTCTGTGAGCAACAAACTCTCTTAGCTTTATTTTAAACATTTTTTAATAATATTTTGTGTCAGATCATTTAATCTGTTGTGGGAACATTTCCTCTTCATGAAAAAACTACAGACTTTAAAAATGTCTGATTTATTTTCCTGAAACAAACTACTGACACAACTTGAAGCGTGTAAACTCGTGAATAAATTCATTATCACCCTCCATTAATCTTCTTAGCATGGATAAATCAAATGTTCATATTAACCCCGAAGCCCCACAGCACTATAATAACTCTTAGTGATATTCGTAATAAAGGAAATTCACTAAATAACTTTTATTTTAAAAAGAAAACAATCGATGTTACCTTTACTTATGTTAAAAAAATAAACAATATTCATTTTGTTGAATATAAATAATAAATACATAAAAATTCTAATAAACAATGAAAAATCTAAGAATAAATAAAATAAATAACCACAACTTTCCTTCTTTGAAAAAAGCAAAAAGATTTCTTGGGGCAATAAAAAACAATCAGATGAAAAAGATGGAAAATTTTAACTGTTCTTTGACATATGAAGAGGGACAGATGAAAAACCCATGCACTAATCAGTGAGTCTTTTCTAGCTGGTCAAATATCTCAATATTGCAAGACAAAATTTACCTACTGAAAATTAGAACATATGTGTGTGTGCATGTGTGTGATATATATATATATATATATATATATATATATATATATATTGGAGAGTCAAGTTCAAATTCCAGTCAAATCCATTACATTCACTTACATGCTAATACCCTTGGGAAAAGGTATGAATCCGCTTCTCCCCCAACTATGGGTAAATAGCAGGACAGACTGGGTTCTATAGCTTTGTTTGGCAAATGGTCTAGGAGAAGGACAACGCTGAATTCAAAACTTGTAGAGGGTTGTTTGGGGCCTTGTGGCACAGGTCTCTGTATACACCTCTTCAAAAAATGTAGTTGGTTCTACACAAGCCTTCACCACTCTAAACAAATCTTGTGTGTGGATAGTCTACAGTTCAGTATTGTTCTCTCATATGAGACATAAAGAAACTGAGCTGAAAGACACTCATACATCAAAAACAATGTTAGAGTCCATTAATTAACTAATATATATATATATATATATATATATATAAAAGTGAACATTGAAGTCAACACTCAGAGGCGACAAGCTGTTTTATGCTGGCCGCAATTGTCAGGCCTGACGATTGTGCCAAGCATGAAACAGCCTGTTGCCTCTGAGTATTGACTTCAATGTTCACTTTTATATTTATATTTACATACGCTCTATCTCTGATATTGAGCACTTTATCCCATAAATATAGCACACCTTATAACTATATTTCTTCATACATATATATATATATATATTCCCTACAAAAATCTGTTTAGTTAGATTTTGGGATGTTGGTAGGACTTTTGTTAAGTATTTTTTTAATTTAATTTTTCGATATTTTGGATCGTTTTCATTGTTCCCAGGATATATGTAAATATAAATTGTCCTCTTTATGTGTAATTTGGAAAAGCCAGAGTCTGAGTACTATCAGGAAAATGATCGGAAAAAAATCCTTAACAAAGAACTTTTGTTGGTTTTAACCAGACTTGTATAAATTAAAAATTGCTGCCCAAATACATGCAATTCAAATATGTGTAAGAAAAATATAAGCTGGCCATATCTATCTATCTATCTATCTATCTATCTATCTATCTGGACATATATACTGAGGTGTATATATGTTTATGTTTGTGTGGAGTTAAGTAAATGTTGTTGCATCTGACACAATGTTACATTAATAAAATGCTAACAAGACTTTGTTCGCTAGCAGTGTTATGAAAGACTAGTTTGTTAATTATAATTTACCAAGACTGCCAATGAATTAAGGCACATCAGCGAATACTAAATAATTCAGTATGGCTTCTTTTGAAATATAGTCCATCTTGGGACTCACCACCAAATATATATAATATATATACACATACACACATCACACACACTCCCAAAGAACTAAAAGATAACATACACTTAACACATCCCATTCCCAGCAACCAATAAAACTGTCAAAATGACCAAGGAAGGAATTCTTAAAGTCTCTCGTCCTCTGTCTTAATAACAGCTTAAAAGAGGCAGTTTGATGAACACAAGAACTGACCAAAATTAATGATACAAAACAAAAGAAAACTACAGATAAAGTCATTCACTCCTGTAGTTCACAGCTACTAACAAGCAGAGATTTTTTTCTCCTGATGATAGCCATGCTGGTCAAAATGAGTCGAGGAATTTAATTGAAATAATAAAACAAAAAATATTAATATACAACCCAGTGTGTCTGAAAATTTTAAATTTTTAATATTTTCTATTGTTCAAAACATATATATGTATGTATTGTGTGTGTGTGTGTGTGTGTGTGTGTTTGAGCACACAGATTTATATCTGCACATAAGGTAAGCATATTTTTGGTATGTACCCTGGTAGCTGACAGATGATCTGCAACCATTAAACACCAAAGAGAGATATAGGCAAAAGTTGGGGGAGACTAATAGATGATTGTTCAGATTCCAAATTTGTTTCATGGCTAAGGCTTCACCAACAGCCTCAGCTATTTGGCAACCGATCAAATTACTTACAGCCATTTGACAAGATCACAGTTAGAAGAAATTGTAGACAATGTGGCTATTTTATCTGTCAGTCTAATTGAAATGCATCCACTGTTAGTCTTAATGAAAATATGACACAAGTCAGGCAATTCAATGTATAAATATCTGTAGATTATTTATGTCTTCTGTTTCCACAATAAGGAAGATCAAGTGACAACAAGTCTCTTCAGTACTCCAGTACAGTTCTCTTCTTCTATGCAACATGTCCCTTCAGGATGAGTGG
Organism: Acanthosepion esculentum; assembly: GCA_964036315.1. Lineage (NCBI taxonomy): Eukaryota > Metazoa > Mollusca > Cephalopoda > Sepiida > Sepiidae > Acanthosepion > Acanthosepion esculentum. The sequence continues at coordinate 1,293,143 of OZ038475.1, read as the reverse complement.
GATCATGGCTCTCCACAACTTCCTGTCTTTTGTAATTCTTATTAATGTTTGTGTTTTTACATTCCTTATCCCTCTCTTGTCTGTCATCCACTTTCACAAACTCCTTAGTCAGGTTACTCACTGTTTTCATCTCTCCCTCTTACCTTCAATATGTCCTCTGAGTGTTACATTTGCCAGGCCACCTTCTCTCATTATATGTTCCAGAAATGTCAATTTTCTCTTTCTGATTCTATCTTTTCTGTTTCCATTTTCTTTAAAACTTCCTTATTGCTTTCATATTCCATCCTTTGTAGAACCACATCTCTTTTGTCTCAAATCTTCTCTTCATCTTGGAGGAAATTGTCCAGCATTCACTGACATATAGGAGGATTGATATTACAGTTAATCACTCTTTTCTTTGTTTCTTGCTCAATACTTTAATAAAGTCTGAATAGTTTTCAACATTATTTTGTCATCCTTTTTTGTATCTCTCAAAGGATGTTTCTATAATTTCATCTGCAACTTCTTTTGTTTTGAAATTTTGCTGGAATTATTTTTCTCCTTCTTTTTGCCTTCATTATTTTTGGTTTTCTTAATGCGATTTTCATTTTCTTGTCACTCCAGCAGCAAATTTTGGCTCTCCTAATGGATCTCTCATAATTGCTGCAGTGTAATCATAAAATCTTCTGATAGAAGCATCATTATAGGCGTCTTTTTGTTTGTTTTGGTTCATATCAAAATCATTCTAAGAGTGTCAATCTTTATGTATCCTCATCAACTTCTTTAATCTTCAAGGTTAATTCTTCAGCTCGTTAAGAAACAACATGAGTATCTCACAATAGACATTGCCTGTTAAGAAAAGACACTGAATATCTCAAAATAGACATTGCCTGTTAAGAAAAGACACTGAATATCTCACAATAGACATTGCCTGTTAAGAAAAGACACTGAATATCTCACAATAGACATTTCTGCTATTCACTTCATTTTATGAAAAGGAATTTATTTAATATTTAAATGACATAAATAACACCAAATACAATGAATAAATGCATTACAAAATAACATTTTTCATGAGAATTGATAATTGACAAATGGAAACTTTTTTTGTCTGTGTGGATTATTTTAGAAATTATTCATTTATAAAATTTTGACATTGTGGTATGATCCACCTCCCCCATTAACTGATCTGTCCTGAACACATATATTCAGGAGAATTCTGCAGATATGTGGAGTATATTAAAGCTCGAAGGAGTCAGGCAGTCCGCTGCCTGGCTCACCATGCAGGGAGGAACTCAGATGAGGCTATACTGAAGGGCAGTGTCTTGTCTGGGGAGGTAGATGGCTACCCGACCCTGTGTCTACAGGATCTACAGGGAATTTACAGGCTCAGAAAGTCCCACATTAAACCGGCCTTGTGCCACATCCTGCTTTGTGTAGATCTCAGACAAATACCAAGTATATTAAAACTTACTGATAAGCAATATGTATTGTCTAGAAAAATTCTATTACAGACATGGTTCAGAACTTTTCATTTTTAAAAAAAGAAAGAAACCTATTTTTAATTTGTTTTCTTATATTTTTATTTGGATAACAATTATAAATAAGCTTATATATTTAATTATCAAATTTGTGCATCCTTAGATCAGCTTAGCTGACAGGTTTTGTTTTTTGTTTTTTTTTTTAATTAATTTTTAATTTTTGGAGAGTTGGGATTTGTATTTTTCATTTAATAAGTTTTTTATGAATATGAAACATTTTCAAACACATTTTGTATGAAAATATTATTTTGTTAAAATAAACAACTTGAATCTGAATTTTATCTTCATTTATATTCTAAGCTTTTTAAATGTATTTAACAACCGACAGAAGAACCTCACTTTTATGTTGCCACAGGTGTGAGATTGTAATCATTCAGTTAAAAATTGAATTTTCAAATATCTGTAATCAGTTTTCATCCCAAACCATACAGGACTTGGATATTGATTAGTTAAATTAACTGTCTAAAGTTGATGGTTAGACCAAAGGACTTTTCCTTAAAGATCATTAGACTGGCATGACAGAATTATAAAGAATTTTACCAAATAACAAAAAACACGTCACTTGAAGTCTTCCAACAGCAGCAACAACTAAAATGGATCGCACATGTGACTAGAAGAGAAAATAATGACATAATAAAAAATTTTAACTTTCCATTATAAAGGAAAAAACACTCTCATCAATGCTAGAAAGAGGGATAAAAGTTAGTGGACGTGCAAAATCTATTTTTCTGAAAAACGTTTATAAAAGAAAGATTTTATAAATTTCAACAGACAATAATGCTACCCATCTAGTCAACAAATGCCAAATAGTTCCTTGTATATTACACCATTACTATTATCAAAGGTTACACACACACACACACACACACACACACACACACACACACACACACACATATATATAATGTACATAAACTCATCCAACCATATATATCTGGACTGTCATAGTTAAATATTTCATTTGAGTGCCAGATGAAAGCAGGTATTTGAAGACTGAATTTTTATGGTAAACACTTCACATTTGGAAGACTGACACAACACAATCTTCCTATTAATTAACTAAAGAAATAATCTTAATATTGTATTTTGTCATATAGTGATGGCACCTGAATATGTGGTGATGACTAATGAGCAGACTAATAAGACTGGGTAGTGAATACAGTCTTCACTAGGTGCCCTTTAATAATGTCCTTGTGCCAGACAAAAATCAATAACATAATAGTATTAATAAAAAAAATGCATTTACTACAGAAGAGGGGGAAACAAGTTAATCTTACAAATCATAAATTGTAGCAAGTTCAGTCCTTATGAGTGCTCTCCACTTACTGACCTTGTGCCAGAATAAACCAAGTATATATGCATATGAAAACATTTTTTCAGTTTTTTTCACCACACTGCAAATACATTAGCCATATGACTCAAATGTATTTTCAATACAATTATCATATTATTGTTGCCAATTCACATGGCAATTCTAGGATTGTAACTTGATCAATGATTGATGAGAGAGATTATCTTAACATATACCCGTTCATGAATCAGCCGCCAAATGGATGATAGCTGACAAGTGTTTCATTCCTAGTGACTATGAATCAGATCGAAGTCTGTCACAATGATAATCATTGTTGCTTTGGACACAAATCACAAATGATTTCTTCAAATTGAGACAAGTTTGTGTTTTGTTTCATGACCCTTCCAAATCTTGGACAATGGTACCAAATTCCAAGAAGGGATAATTGATTTCAAGGAATTCTAAACAATCTTCAGATTAGAAACAAATAGTGGAAATTTAGATCACACACACACAAATGTTGGTATGGAGATTTTTAATAAGCATTATTGAGTAAGACATGCATCGTTTTGAAAATCAGCTTCTTTCAAAATCCTGGCTTTAAGCTATACTGAACAATGAAGTTGGTAGAAATGATGCAACTCTTTCAGCCACCAAGCAGCTACACTCACCCACACACATAAAGTAATCAAGTTCCTTACTATCATGAATTTACCTGTAAGACATGATTGCTAATGATCATGCTACATTATAAAGGAAATAAACCTTAACCTCTGCACACACACACACACACACACACACACACACACATAAAATGAATTTTTCTATAAATGGCCAAAAGTCATGAGAGTAGTTTTTTCCATGAAAAAATTTTCTGAACTTTTGGGTCACAACTTTCTAATTTCAAGTTTCATAAAAACTTTCCATTTGAAAGATGGAAGTGTTTATTTCTCTGTAATAAATGATCTGCTATGATCAATTCCAAGTCACTTGATTTAAAGGTCGGGGGATACTGAAAAATCTTTTCCTCATCCAAACAAGAACAGAGAAAAACATTTAAGAGGAAATTTCTATTTCTAAGAAATACAACAAAAGCTTATGTCAAGATGTGTGCATTGTGTTTTATATTAGTAGTTTTTAAGTGTTGAGACTTCACGCATTGGCAGAAAAAGGAGAGATGTATACTTGGAAGAAAACAAAAGACAAAATACATGCCAACATCTGAAGACTTGATACCCAGAAAGTACAAAAGAAAATACAATCTATATAGATAGGCATTCTAACTGTATTAAGACTTTTATAATATTTCAGTAAATTTAGTTAATAGGTCAGTTGCTCTAAAAAGTCACCTGAGTGTGCATAATGACCATAAAGACCTTACATCTATTGTCAAGTAGTATACAATAGTGGCTGATGCATAGGTAAATAATTATACAAACTGAATATGGAGAACTGCTTGTTCTTGTCTAAGGGAGACTATTTCAAACCTCTACTTTATATACATACATACATGTGTGTGTGTGTGAGAGAGAGAAAATACTGCTGAATATCATGGTTAGGCTATATGTAAATATAAACAGTGTGGCTATAGGTATTCACATGATAACAGTCTGTTTTATGCTTTAACTCAAGCATCAAACTATATCTGATATTGATACCTATGACCACACACACACACATACACACACACACACACACACACATATATATATATATGTGTGTGTGTGTAATTTGGCAGCAACTTTTCTTTTAAACATGTAGTATTGAATGTTAAAGACAACATAGTCTTGCATATTTTCTTTTGAATTTTCTCATATTCTCTAATGAGACTTTTTATTTGAAAATGATTTTGAAATATGTACTGTCCATACGATGACCTAGCACTTTCGAACATCATTGTTCATCTTCAGGGTCAATATATATATATATATATATATATATATATATATATATGTATATATGAAATAGAGAGAGAGAGATATGGATAAATAGACATAGAGAAGGAGAAAGAAACAGAGTGATATATACATCTACATGTATGGATGTATATCCCATATATAAGATTATTTGTTCATATCTATCTATCTCTCTCCACACACACACACACACACACATATATATATATATATATATATATATATATATATATTGTGTATTTGGGCAGCAATCCCTCTTTTATATAGGTTTCATTAATGACAACTGACAAGGTACTGCAATTAAGCTTTTTATTTAATTTTTCTTGTTTGAACAAGTGTTGTTTTTTTTTCCAGACACAGAGTGTGTAGAATCTGTCCAAATGTTGTACTTTTCCTGTCAATGAAATGTTTGTAAAATCCAAGATAATTGCCAGGAGCAATATTTTTGCACTGAATTTCCTCTCAACCTTCAACAAATATTGATAAACTACAGCCAAATATCTTACATGAATCGAACTTAATTCTTTTCCTTCTTCTAACAACTGCTGTGACTCATTCAATTTTGCTTTTGCCACAAGGAAAATAACTTTCTTTTTAGTCTCCATTTTGTTTGTATTTTTTTGAAACCTAATTTGTCTTCTTTACATTGAATCCTTTTTCCAATATTGATGCACAGTCCAGAAATTTATTATCAATTGCTGTGGTTATATTTTTCTTTTCTTTTTCTTTTCTTTCTTTCTTTCTTTCTTTCTTTCTTTCTCTTTCTTTCTTTCTAGAATTTATTTAGTTATTTACTTTTTCAAGGTTCAAAAAGATCTTTTGTCATTCATTTTTCAAAACACTCAATCAACATAACATTTCTCCTCTTTTAATTTTCAGGGCACAGGGAAAACGGAAAAGACTTTGATGAAAAGCAATAATTGGCATAAATAAATGCCAGAGAATGAAACAGTTGTTGATGGTAGTTGCTGTTTTGTAGGAATCGATACGGATGCTAAGAATGGTATCAAAATTGCCAATTGGGTGGGGAGAGGGTAAAAGGTAATCAGAGATAATAAACATAAGATTATTCATGCTTTCTCAGAGACACACATCAACAGAGAAGATGGAAAATAAAACTTGTTTAGTAAGCTCAATATGGTACACGGCCAAATTGGAAGAAAGGGGAAAATTCAAAATGTTTCTCTTTACCTGGGTTTGAATACTGACTTCCAGCACCTGCTGAAAATATGCAACAATCTTTACAAAGCAGAAATGGAATGGGGGAATAAATGACATCAACACTTACTAAACATTTACAAATATCAAACACTGAATATGAGCACAAATTTTGCAATGGCTAATGAGTTACAAAAGTGGTATATATGAAAAAGTTGATCACTTTTGCTAGTAATTAATGCAAATATTTATGAGTGCAGAATGAATGTTTCTTGTTCATTGCAGGTGAAAATGTATAGACATTGGCGGTGATTGTATTATTTTTTTATTTTTTTTATAGCTGTAAATCTAATAAATATAGTAAAAAATAAAATCATAGAATTTCATTTATAAAAAAAAACCCCCAGAAAAATATTTGAATCTATTGAACTGTGTTTTGGTTACAACTGTTTTGCAGATAGACTTTATGACAGATGAAAATTTTATCATCTAAAGAAAGGGGTGTGTGTAATACAACAAAGCAAAGGAAAGGCATTTAACCCACAACCAATGCTATGTATCACGTGTGTGTTTGTGAGAGTGTGTGTGTGTGTGCGTATGTGTAAATTGATCATCATGTTTGGTTTTAAAACCTGACTTAAGAACCTTTAAAAAAATTGGATATTGTCATATATAAACAGTATGTTTATAAAGTGTGCATGTGCAGTTTTAAATATTTATAGTTTAGGAGCAAATACATGATATAATTAATCTGTAAAAATATTAATGAGATTCATGTGATTATTGTTCGTTTTATCAATGATTCTTTAACCTTTTCTTGAATTATTGTTTTTCTCAGAATTCTTATTGAACCCTGGCTTGACGGGAAGAGAAAGTAAAACTAATTGAACAAAAATCTATCACTGGTGTGCAAAGAAAGTTTAGAACTCATTTCAATGAAGAACAACAACACAGGAAATCCATATCCAAATGAATGAAAAGAAAAACAGGTTCGGACAGACGAAGCATATGTGAAAAAACTGTGGCATCTGTAGAAAAACATAGCAATCAATTTAAATCTTGTTTTATTCCCCCCACTTTACAGATGAATTTTATTAGATATACTTAACAAAACTACAAGTATTTGAAATTATACACAGACTTTATAAACTCCCTATATATATATATATATATATATATATATATATATATATATGTGTGTGTGTGTGTGTGTACACTGATTTATGTCTGTACATAATGTTTTTTTGTGTGTACACTTATGCATATATACATATATATGTATATACACACACATTAACATTGCATATATTATTATTAACATCTGTTTAGACATGTATTAATATACAGTCCCATCAATATATATATATACATATATATAGAGAGAGAGAGCATAAAGGGTTGGTGTTTATTATTTTAAACATACATATGTATATATATATATTATTTTAAATGTATATATATATTATTTTATATATATATATGTGCATGTGAGTGTATGTGTCTTTTGTCTCTCCTAAAGATATACTCCATCTGAGAATATTTACACACACACACATATATGTAGATTATATGTGTGTGTGTGTTTTTATATCTATACTCTTGCTAATGTGTTATCTGTTTCTTTACACACATATACACACACACACCCACTCACTCATTCACTGACGCATCCACATGTATGTGTGATGCTTAAAGTTTATGAAAAATATTCCAAAAAATAAATAGAAAATGTGAAACTTAAATAAGCAAATACATTGATGATGAAAAAGAAGAAGAAAAATAGCCACAAACAACAACAACACCACCAGCAGCAGTTGAAATAATCAACTATAAAATGTGTACTAATTGAATCGAAACACTTTTCTTTGTCGGCCTATGGGAGACAACCCTCAATCCGCATTTGACATCAGTGAATTCATCCGTTTTTAGTTTTCAAATCGACACAGCCGCGAATAAAATACAATTTTTTGTTGTTGTTTTTGTTTTTACAAATCCATTTCAGAATCAAAAATCGTTGAAATTCGGCGTCTCGCAAATAAACATATTTTATTCTGAGGCATGAACAGTATTATTTTTATGAAACCGCCAGGTAATATATAATTAATAAATAAAATCTGATAATTCATTTTCCGAAATAGAAAATAGAGTTCAGAATAGTGTTAAATGGAAACATACAGAAACAAATGATGCAAAATAGGCATATCCATTGATTTGCTGGGGAATCTGATTTCCAAGAGTTAGGAATTTTTGTAAATTTTTGTTATTGTAATGTAATTTTAAAAAAATAAACTAAATAATGTTATCTTTTTTATATTGATCTAATTTCCCTTTTTCTGTGAGTTTCACTTTCAATAACATGGATAGGAATTGAAAGATTCTAATATTTTATCAAATGTCATCTGATTATATAATGTTTGTACTTTGTTTTACGCAAAAACCTTTTTAAAAAAATGTTATTTGAGTTCCAAATACTTGTTTCCTAGTTCAAAATTCAAATGTTAACTTTGTCTGGACACAAAGTATATACTTTGCCAGTTGAGTCACAATATTATTATTTTAAAGTAAGCTTTGACGCATAGTCAAATAAGAAGTGTGAATCTAGGAAGATAGTATTGCGCCAATTTCCGACGTTGTGAAGGTTTGCTTACCTTGGAAAATTAATCTTCAAAATTCTGGTTTGTAACTGGGTTAACTATTCACCTGTAATTAACACCTGTAATTAACACGACTTGTTATCTTCATTCGGCCTCCTATCTTATATTTATTTTATCAAACCGTTTACTTTCGACCGATGTTTTCTTCAGTCTTTCATTAATCATTGTATTCAATACAAAAACTGTTAAATTACCCGAGTAAGACTGGAAAATGCAGCGCCCTTAACAGAGATCAAAACATAGACGACGATGAATAATTAACATAATTTAAAAAGTCTTTATTTTTTTACATCTTGTATAGAAATTTTTAACGACGATCGAATACGGATTTACAGTCACTGTTCAATCAGACATTTTCACTCATCGACCAACCGCGCAAAAAGACAGTACAAAAAAAAAAAACATCATAAAGTTTAATTTAAGACCGTGCCGTGAGAGAATCTTGGGCCTCAATCTCACACACCTGACTTCAAGTAGAACTCATACATAAGATCCCTCGCTAAAGATGCAAGTAAAATGTACCTCTCAAGTAAGTACCTGATTCCTCCTGCTATCCTTTACCTAAGAACCAGATGAGGCCGAAAATCGGGCACTGTTTTCATATTTTGATGGGAGCTACCCAGACCACCTTCCAGTCTTGATAGAATCCAGCCAAAAGTGTCTCCGAGTCTTAGTGGGCGACGAATTATTATTTTGCACCCTTCCAACCTCTCTCTCTCTCTCTCACAAGCGGGGTGTAGCGAATCTCTCACTACTCTGTCGCCACTTCTATGGAAAGTGCTCGGATGAACGACTTCCCTATTCTATTCTACTCGAACAGATTCCTCTCGCGAACCACTGCCCTGTGGAACCTATACTGCCAAGAGGATGTTTCACCGGTCACTACAATCTTCTTAACCTGTTCAAGTCTAGAGTTAACCTTTATCTTCCCCTCCTATCCGAATAAACTACCCTCTAAACGTAACCTTGTATCACGCGTGGTCCCCGGGCCTTTTATAGAGTGGACTTTACTGTAAAAATAAAAAATTTAAAAAAAAGATTCTTCCTTGCATTTCTTTGTAATCACTAATTTACATATGTGCCTTGGTTGGCTGTTGAGATCTTTTTTCTTATTTTTAGTTGACATAAAAAATCTCAGAGCACTCAACCTTATGGCTGCTCTTCTACAATCAGAACGCAACTTGCAAATGTGGAATATGTGTTTCACTTTGAGTATTTTATCCGTCTTTTTATTTTTTATTTATTTTATTTTTCCTCAGTTTTCTATGAAAACAGTTGGCTGAAGTAGGAAAGTTGTCCTCAAGGTATTTTTTACAACTTATCTTATGTGGTTTTCAAGTTGATTAAACAAGGCACATAAAAAATCCATTATGATTTTTTCTTTCATATTATCTGTCGGTGGGGAGGCACGAACTCACGACTTTGTCGTTTCTCTTCGTGCAAACTGTTTAACCAAACTCCACTCCTCAAGTTACACCAATGTAAAAAAAAAATACAAAAGTTTAAAAGTGATTCTCGTTTCAACGAAAAAAAATTGTTGTATTGTCATTTTGATTTCTAAAAAAATGCAAAACAATTTATAAAACGTAATGATTTTTTTAGTTTTCAGACAAATATTTGATAAATGAAGTTCAAATGTCGAATAATTATTTTTGCAAACATTTTTTTTTTCAAACTATATTGCCTACATCTTTCGGGTAGAAAATTCCAGGGAAACACTCTCTAGAGTGGCTTTTTTATTTAAAGAAATAAGAAAGAAAATCGAAGAATGCATCGACCAAAAGGTTCAGTCGAAAATATAAAAGATGAAAACAATCGTCATGGAAAAATGAAAATACATCATCTTCAGCTGCGTAACTTGATAGAGAGATAGGAATAGACTGAGATAGATAGATAGATAGATAGATAGATAGGAATAGACTGAGATACTGAGATAGATAGGAATAGACTGAGATAGATAGGAATAGACTGAGATAGATAAATAGGAATAGACGGAGATAGATGGATAGACAGATAGGAGTACGTTTTAGTTTTGCCTACTATCATTCACACACACACACACATACATACATATATATATATATATTTGTGTATTTAGGCAGCAATCCTTCTTTCAAGCACATTTCATTAAAAACGACTGAATAAAAATATAAAAAACTAAATAAAAGCACCTTGTCAGTCGTTTTTAATGAAATATATATGGTATATGTGAGCAATAATTTCTCACATTTGAAGATTTTTTTATTCATTTTTTTCATTCTGTTCGAACAATTTTCTTGGTTTCCGGGGAGATTTTGAATAAGCTATTCAAAATCTGGTAATAATCATCTTCGGCTTTCATAAACCATTATGAAAGAAATTTAGTCGCGGTTGATTGTAAGTGTTGTGTCCATAAATATGCATTATTGTCTTTCTTTGCTGTTTTTTAGTATTGGTAAATGGATTTTTGCTATCTTTTATTTCAAATATCAGTTATTTTATCTACAACATCATATATATGTATGTATGTTATGTATATATATAACTCTGTCCCGGATAAAGTAAAAGTCTCTGTCTCTCTAAGTATTCATCTGTCGGTCTATCTTACATACAAACTGACTCTCTATCTATCTCTGGTGTATTTTATATAGGCACATTTTCTCTATTGTTTTCTCGACTACGCACGCCGGTAGACGAAATAAATAGTTTTAAAATAAACAGAGAATCTACTCGTATCCACTAAAAATAACATTTTAAGTAAACTATATATATATATATATATATATATATATACACACACACACGTTTGAAGAAGAATCGACAAGGTCTGATTTTTAATTTTATATTATATTTTTTCCAATTTTTGGATAAGGTGTTCAATCTTGTGCTCGAAGTTGTGGATAAACTGTCCGAAGTTCATCTTTTGTTATTTTTCTTCAAGTATTTTCGACTATCGCAATCTTTATCAAAAACCCGATGTAACGTCTCTGTGGTAGGAGGAGGAGAACAAAGAATTTTGGAATTTCACCTCATCACATTTTTAAAAGGATGCTCTGAAATGAATCAATGCTGAATAAATGAAATTAATTCTTCAGTTTTTGTCTACCTTGATCTGTGTGTGTCTCTGTGTGTCTCTATCTGTGTCTCTCTCTCTGTGTCTCTATCTCTCTCTACGTATGTGTATCCACACGCGAACTGCGAATCTGCATCTTATATACATGTATATATGTATGTGTGTGGATAGGCAGGTAAATCAGTAAACCTCTTCTATGTTGTAATGTTGATGTTGAATGAATAGTAAACCGTCGAAATTGGCTTTGTGTTGTTAACGAACGGGCATCTAGACTCGGGTGATATCTCAGACTACTCTTCAATGTGAAACAGTCATCATATCCTTACATTAATATTCCGTTATCATCAGTATTATGATTATTAGGCGTTTTTTGTTTGTTTGGTTGGTTAGTTTTTGTTTTTTTTGTTGTTTTTTTTGTTTGCTTTCAAATCCAAAAGGAGAAGGTTTGAAACTTGTTGTTTTTTTTGGGTTTTTTTTTTTTTTCAACTTCCAACGACAAGGATAATCATTCATTTTAATAATCCCAGTGACAATGAGGCAAAAGAGTAAAGACTAACCCGTCTTGAGAGGTTGTGTGTGTGTGTGTGTGTGTGTGTGTGTGTGTGTGTGTGTGTGTGTGTGATCACCTACACGTTGTTTTGGGTGTGTGGTGGAAGGGAGATCACCGCCTTAGGCAAGACAGTTTTGTTACGTCCCTTGGCAACAGGCACCACCCGCAAACCTACCCGTATATAAAATGCTTATTTTCTTTTTAGTATTCAGTGAAAGACATTGATTTTTGGTTTCGTTTCTGCCTGTTTTTTTGTTTGTTTGTTTTTTGTTGGTTTGTTTTTTTTTTCATTTCTGCATGGATTCGGTTTTTTACATCTTTTTCTTTCTATTTTTCATATTTCAAACATTTTTTTTAACCCTTTTTAATACTTTCTTTCAATTTGTCTACTTATGTTATTTTTATCTTTTCTTTCTTCATCTTCTTTCTCTCGTTTTTTTTTTGTTTTTTTTTTACAAATTATAAATTAAATCTTAAGCTTAACACAGACACCAAACAATCTCACAGGCGTCCGCCAATGAAATATACATTTAAAAAATATAGATGTCACTTTCTATCCATTTTGTAGTTAATGTAGTATTAACATATATATATATATATATATATATATATAACTTATGCATGATCTGTAGAAATCCATTCTGCCGTTTATTTATTCCATATGAAAAATACTTGATATGAAGAAAATAAATGTAAATAAGATTCTATTTACAATTGACTGAAGTATTTTTCAAAAATATGAATAGCTTAGAATAGATTATATATTTTATGCCCACTTCTTACTTTGCTCAGTTTGATAAAATGGTCCAAGACGGTTAGTGTTAGTAGTTAGATGGTTAGGGTATTTTTTTTTCCCTTTATTCTCATCGTTAATTTCTTTTGTTGGGAGGATTTTTAAATATTTGAAAATCCCAATTAAAATATATTTTTTGCTGTTCGTTCTTACGAGGGATTTGGAAATAGCTACTCATTTCTTTCCGAGTCCCAACCAGAAGTCAGAAACGGCACAATGACATTTTCCACTGAGCATTTTTTTAAGAAAAAAAAAACTAAGATCACACACATTTTAAATAGATAAAGCGCTTCGTAAGGTGTGAGCTGTACTTGTGAGTACCATGTTTTGTATTTATTTAAGGCTTGAGCTTCCAGGAATCTCTTCAATGAGTCTATCGGAACCTTTTCCAGTTAATCCGAGGGCTCCAATTACAATTGGAATTGTTGATGCCCTCACGTGCCACAGTTTTGAGATTTCCATTTCACGGTCCTTATACTTTGATTGTTTTGTGAAGATCTTCAAAAATACAATCTGCAGAAACGGCCATGTCATTAAGAGAGCACATTTTGTATTTTTGGTCTTTGATCACAAAATGTCTGGCCGATTAGTTTTGATTGTTCTCTCTGTTTGTATTGTAAAGTCCCATCAAATTGTTACAGGTCGTTTCTCTGTAATCGGGTCTGGGTGGTGTTCATACTAATTTCTTGCAGTTTTCTTTCCATAAAAGTTGCATATTCTCCAATGCCAACTCTGTCATACCGGGTTTTATATTCAGTGAGTGCCAATACCGAGCAACCTCTTTCTGTATATTTATCACATAATCTGCATTTCAGGTTAACACAATTTTTCAGAATGTGTGCTTGACAATTTCTAGTTAGCATGCATTGGTCCTGTGCAGCAAGAATAAAACCTTCGGTTTAAGTTTTTAACCCTGCACTACGTAACCACTGATGGGTACAGGGTTTATCTACATCAACTTGTTTGTTATGGGCAGAGTATTGCCATTGTTTCTACATTTGATACATGGCAAATGCTTTCTTTTTTAGGTACTTTGTCACTGCTGTAGGTTTATTATGATTTACTTATACTTCTTCAGTCAATTGAAATTGCCTTTTTGTATTTGTTGGCTTTTTTACTGAATAAAGTTTCTTATTTCTTTCATGTTCTTTGACACAGATCATCATTCAGTCTTCTGTAGTTTCCAGGTATCTTTGAAGGCCGATTGTTGTAGTTTTGTAAAACAGTTCTAGTTGAACTCACCCTCTGTATCCTTTAGATCTGAACTCATACAGTCAACATCAGCCATATGGTGGCTAGTGAGAAGCTATCTTGTTTTGACAACCATTCGCTTAATGTCAGTTATGGTCCAATTAACCATGTTGAAACTGCATGGCACCACAAGGACAGCCAAAATGTTTATGAAGTGATATTCTGTTTTTTGAGTTCAAGTCGGTATTTAACACCAGACGCATACGCCTGTAGTATTCTTTTCTTACTTTCGCCTTCATTTGGGTATGCTGTATTCCATCTCCTTCGCTGACTCCTAGGTATTTATAGGCTTCTTCTTGTTCCAGTTTCCTAATCCTTGTGACAAAATCTTGATCTATTGAGTTGCATATTTATCTAATCCGAAATCCATACTGATGTCATTACTGAAACATTTTAAAGTAATGAAGATACCCTTCAACTCATTGTTGGCATTGGGAAAGAGTTTGATATCATCCACATAGAATAAATAATTGAACACTTTCTTTTTTACTTTGTATCAATAGTTATGACTGTTTAGTTCATTGTAGTCTTCTTGATTTGCTGTTAGATACAACCCAAGGATTTTACCTGAAACTTGAGGCAAAGGAAAGTTTTTCTTAGAAACCGATTGAGTACATTGAGAAAGTTTTTCTGATCCTAGGAGTGGTGCTCATGAGCACACTTGTTTGTATCTCAGATCCGGATGGGTTTTCTGGAATGTTCTTCTTAATGTATACGTCAGTCTTCTTTTTAATCACGTCTATTGCTTGTTATTTTAATTGATTGAGAGAGAGGGAGAGAGAGAGAGAGGGAGAGAGAGAGAAGCATGCCAAATATACGAAACACAATACATATGCCCTCATGACACCTGGTCTAATAAAAATATATACGAGGCACATGCATCACAGCCAAATGTGCACGATATGGACAGAAGTTTCGATAAAAAAACAACATTGTATGACCTAGCAGGGGTGGGGAGCCCAGTTCAGATCGGGTCGCCCCCAGCTCGCTCAGGCGGTTTTCGATTTGGTGTGTTCTCAAGTATATTCATATTTCTACCTTCAAACAAACATCTCGACACCTGATCATGGTGTGTCCCCCCCATACACACCCTACTATTTCCGCTTATGAACAAAGATACACAGTGCGTCTCCGTCCCTGGTGGGGTCATGCTTAATTGATTATGGTTAGGCAACTGACCTGTAGTACTAAACGGGGATTTACCAATATTACTTCACCAAGAAAAAACATGTATATGTTAAGACTGCCAATCAATTAAGACCAGAAGCCATAAGAGCCAGGCTTTGTGTAGCATCAAGACGTGAATATTATTATTTCACAAGATTTTCGTTTTTAACAAGAGATTTATGGCTGTTATCCATCAAGCCGTATTACCCGACACAAATGATACCTTTCTCATAATATTCGCAGTACCAAGCAATGCAGTTTACTGAAGTGATGAGATAGTAAGCTTTATTCTGATTTTTGCGATATTGGGTGATACTGACTGCAACGTCCCAATAAATACTGGGACAATAGTGATCTGAGCGTCCCACATTTTGGTAACTTCAATCCAGACAGTGATGTATTTCTTGAGCTTGTTAATTTCTTTGACCAAGTTATTATGGTCATTAGAAGCAGCTATGCCAAAGAGGATACATTTTCTTGACGGTCATGACTGGTTGAGTGATCTCAAGGACGCCTCCTGTTTGGAAGTTAGAATCCAACATGATCTTGACTTTGTTGTTCTCAGTTGATATTTCTGGCTTGTGTCGGTAGCCATTTTCGTTGACTTCAAGTCCGTATTTCCTACCGAGACAGCAATGAAAATGAGTGGTCACTTTATCATGGTGCCACTAGTTTTTTCTTTGCCAGCATTCCACAAGCGCTAATGATGTAATTATTATTATTATTATTATTATTATTATTACTACTACTACTAATGTGTGTACATTTGTTTATAAGAATTATAATATAACTACATAAAAAGAAAATATTTATATATATTTATATATATATAAATAAATAAATATATATATATATATAAATATATGGTACAGGTAATCCACCTGTAAAATATTTACCGCAGTATCTTGTCAGACATTTAATGGTACTTGCATGAAGAGGAATTTCTGCCCAAATATACAATATATATAACATGTCTCGCACATCTCGCCTGTGGAACTCCCTTCCCTATTCCTGTTTCCCTGACAAATACAATCTCCAACTATTTAAGTGTAACGTCAATCGACATCTCCAGTTGCCTTGACCTATCCACTTCCCTCCTACACATCCTTTCACCTTTCATTCCTATCTGCTCTCGCTCCAAATCTTCTGTAACCCCCTTGCCTTGATCTATCCACTATCTTTCTCCACATCCTCTCCTTTACCACTCCTATCTGCTCTTCCTCCAACCCTTCTATAACCCCTTGCGTGATAGTGGCCTCCAGCCCTGCTTGGGGTGATACGCTTAAAAAATATATATATATACATATATATATCCTGGACTCTCCCGTCGTTGATAGACGCGGGCTGTTGACCCACGCCTAACGGGGACCCTTTTACAACCTGTACATATGATTTGATTATAGTGGTGGTTGTTTGTGCAGAACCGACCACAAAGAGCCATAATGTCTCCAAACAGGTTTTAAATTCAGAGTTATCCTTTTCCATCCAAGTCTATAGAACTATTTACCCATAGCCGGGGAGAGAAAAGGAGGATTCGTAAGTTTCATGATTCGACTGGATTCCTCAATCCGAGCTGCTATCCATTACTCCACCGTACCTCCTATATCCACTAGTCATGCACATACAAGCCTGTTTCGTTGTATCACAGCTCATCAGTGTCGCGTAATTTGGCATCAGTCAGAGATCCTACTCCTAAGCTATCGGCACAAGGCAGAGAAAGGCAAATTTTAACGTATTATATAATGATGTATACAAACGCCAGCAGCCATTAATGTAGAGCAGTGTTAAGTGTTAAGCGGCTACTGTTTTGAAATGACCTTTTTCTCTATAGTGCTCTATGGAATAACGAGAGTGTAATGTATATATATATATATATATATATATATATATATATATATATATATATATATATATATAATAGTCTTAAGGTGTGCTATATTTATGGGATAAAGTGCTCAATATCAGAGATAGTGCCTGTGTAAATATAAAAGTGAACATTGAAGTCAACATTAGGAGGCGACAGTGTGTTTCTGTTAAGGGGTCTCCCCTTTTCACACAAATGGACTCACCTTGTGTATACATATACTACTGCCAGTGAATACCCGAAGAGTGAAGGAGTCGAAACGGAAGGACAGAAGAGTAGTAGAGTTCAGTAGTAGTAGAGTAAGTCACACACAGCGTCACAGTTAGCGAGCACGTAGACTCAGTAAGGAGTCATATCGTGATACTTCAATACCAAGACTGTATATGTATTATTGCTACTAACCCTCATTCCTGGATCTACTAACCCGTATTACCAGTTTGTATTATTACGTTAATACATTTATTTTCCTTATCCATTCCTGGCGTTTGTTATTCATTGATATCGGATTTCATCCCGGAATCCACAAAAAATTGGCGACGAGGATATCGAACTCACACGGGAAGGAAATTCGTTGTCCACAACAAATTGGCAACGAGGAATTCCAACTCACACAGAAAAAAAAACAAAAAAAAACAAAAGTCTCCTTTGCCGGTTTTTCCCAGTGTGCACAACAACTTGGCGACAAAAGATTTACGAGGACTAAAATACGGAAAAGCGAGTTTTTCGTAAGACTTTTATCATGGAGGATTTTTAAAATATTTTAGTAGAACTTGTAAAATACCAAAATGAACAGCAGTTACAACTCCAGGAATGAATGGAAGAAAAATGGCAAAAACAATTACTACAAACGCAGGAACTAATATTAAAGGTAGCGGGTAACAAACAAGAAAATATCGAAAAAGAGGCGACTTTTTCCCAAGACGCAGTGTGGAATACGATAGAAACATTCAATTACTCCCTAAAAGAGGATTAAAATTTCGGGCATTATTTCAGACGTTATGAAGACATCTTTAACATCGATTGTCAAAACTGGACAGAAGCAAAGAAGCTACGTCTGTTGCTCAGAAATTTAGGAACTGA
>OZ038475.1:1252347-1262347 GCA_964036315.1 Acanthosepion esculentum | reverse complement strand
CATTCAATAGTGTAACCCATTCCTGGATTCTAAAGTCTTTAAATATATACAAAGTACCACCAATCATCATTAATTTCATCAAACAAATTATGTCAATATCGAAAACAACACTTTAACTCAATCATATAAATGAAATCTATAAGTAATCTATCTGAAATAAACATCAACAGAGGAATATTTGGAGGTGACTCTTTGTTTCCTTTACTATTTTGTATATTCTTAATAGCATTAACCAGCGAACTGGACGGAATATGGTTATAAAATCTCAAAAGAAAATAAGCCATCTATTTTACATGGATGACTTAAAGTTGTATGTTACGAATGATAATGAACTAGAAAGTCTCTTCAAAACAGTAAAATGTTTCAGTGATGACATTGGAATGGAATTTGGTTTGGATAAATGTGCTAAAGCCACAATATTACGAGGATCACTACAACAAACCTCCTCCATTAGCTTAGAGCCTAGGGTAACAATCTAGATTTAGAGCAAGAAGAAGAATTGTAAGCACCTCGGTGTAAATGAGGGTGAAAGAATTCACCATAAAAATTAAAGAAATACTGTGAAAAGAATACACTAGAAGGGTCCGACTGATGTTAAGAACGGAACTGAATTCTAGGAACAGAATTATGGCCGTTAATAGCCTTGTCATCCCAGTGGTTCAATATAGTTTCAACATATTGGACTCGATTCTAAATGACATCAGACAAATGGGTTCTAAGACAAGAAAGCTTCTTTCTAAGCATGACATGCACCATCCAAAGGTTGATGTTGACCGTCTATACATACCCCATAAAGAAGGTGGAAGAGCCTTATTCAGCTATAATTATCATACAAGACAGCAACTATCGGCTTACTAACATACATGGAAACAACAAAGGACTGTACGATACAATTAGTCAAGCAACACGAAAACAAAAAGAAAAAATATTCAATTTTGAAAGAAGCGTGTAAATACAAACGAGATTTCCATTTAATAGATTCTGTAGGAAATCAAAACAGAACCCAAGAACCAAATGTTTCAGCAAAAAATATGAAAAAGAAATCCAAGGATAAAGCTCTTGAACAGATGAAACATCGCTGGCAAGACAAACCTCTGCCTGGCTAATATCCAGAACGAGGCTAATAAAGCCGATGTTGATAAAGATAACACTCATCGATGGTTACGAGCATCTGGATTAAAGGCTAAAACAGAAGGCTTTCTTCTTACAGCGCAAGACCAGAGTCTTTTCACTAGAATCTTTCAAGCAAATATCATGGATAATAGCGTGGACCCAAAATGCAGGTTCTGTGGCAAATATAAGTAAACCAGGATATATATCTGCGCCAAAATGAATATAAAAATCGTCGCGATAGAATGGGAAAATACTTACACTGGACAATGTACTAATACTTTATAAAAAATGTTAACAAACACTGGTATGAAGATCACCCAACACCGATTACAGAAATAGAAGACATCATAATTCTATGGATTTACACTATCTTTCCAGGAAGATGGAAGCAAATAAGCTGGACACAATTGTCAAAAATCGAAAATAAATAAACGAAATAACTTGCCTACTAATTGATATGGCTTACCCAGCCGACTGTAACATAGCAACCAAAGAATTTGAAAACCTATCGAAGTATAAAGACCTGGAAATCGAAATAGAAAAAATGTGAAAAGAATAGTACAAGTCATAGTAGGTCCGCTTGGAATGATAAAAAAGGAACACAACAACACATTGAAAAAAATCCCTGCAAATCTCAGCTTAAGAGAGATACAAAAAATGTCTTGATAAGTTCAGTCCACACACTAAGAACTTTGTCCATGTAACGCCAGTGGTGTTATGGGATGTAGAATAACAAATCATCAAATGTAGCCATAACAAAACACCACGACCTCCATTAGGTCTTCCCTCAGACTTGGTAGGTAGTGTGACCATAACATAAATCGTAATTTAATAATAATAATAATAATAATAATAATAATAATAATCATCTTGTATCAAGCTGCACGTTGATAGAACGCACTGAATATAAAAGTCGGCGAGTGGGCTAATATCTGAAAAATATGCTACTTTACAGGAAGGAAACTACAAGAAACTGGTGAAGAACATCATCTGTAACAATTTTATGGGACTTTGCAATATACACAGACAAGAGAATCAAAGCTAATCACCCAGACATCGTGATCAAAGACCACAAAAGCATAATGTGTTTTTTATTGACCTGGCAGTTCCTGGAGATTGTAATGTATCTTTGAAGATCTTCACAAAACTATCAATGTACAAGGACCTTGAAATCGAAATCTCAAAAATGTGGCACGTGAAGACATCAATATTTCCAGTTGTAATTGAAGCCCTCGAATTGATTGGAAAAGGTTCCGATAGACTTATTGAAGAGATTCCTGGTAGCTTATGCCTTAAAGAAATACAAATAAATTGTACACACAAGTACAGCTCACACCTTTGAAGAGATTTATCTATGTAAAATATGTGTGATCTTAGGTTTTCCCAAAAAATAATAAGTGGAAAATGTCATGAAGATATTTCTGACCTTATGTCTCTGGCTAGGAAATTTATATACAACAGAAATCAAAGGAAATAATAATATTGACCCTTGTATATTTGTATCCCAGATTCACTTTGATGCTATGTTTTGTTCCCACACACAATAATTATAATAAATAAAATGTTCAACATGAGTTCGCTCAGACTTGTTATGGTTATGTAAACTTTGTACAAGAGAAAATCTATGGTGCGGTAGTTATGACGAAAAAGGGAATGACATTTTGTATTCAGCCAGAATTCATGAACACTGGCCATAAATAGGGATTTTCAGCGTGCTTACGTCGCTACTGAATGTGACACAAGGTCGAGGGTTAACCTGGGTTTACCGGCAATACCGTGGAAAAATTGCCTAAACCCCCTCAGTACTTCCCTTTTGGTGACATCTCAGGCGCTGGGTAATGACTCCAGCCCCAGTAGAAGAAGAATTACTACTCGGGGATTTTGAGCTAATATTGTTTTCAACTTCCCAGGCAGAATCGAACACCTGAGCCAGGTAAGTATACGCTGGCCATAAGTACAAAGTATTTGCAGACACAATTTTTTTGTCCGACACACGTTACGAAACAAATTACATTGTTCCCCATTTGATTTTTTTATAAATAAGAAAATAGATAACTTGATAAAGATGTTTTTTTTGTTGAAACAACACCAAGAATATCTCGTGAGAAGTATATTTTCTTATGAACTACTTGAGATGTTGCCTCAGATTTATACTAAAAGCACAGAGTGCGATAGGTAAATTGTCGACATTTTTTATTTTTATTTCGCGCATGCGCGTTGTTTGTTTCAATTTTGTCGACTGCACGGTATAGTAGGGTCAGATTGTCACTGTCTATGAGCAAAAGATCATCATGACGCAATTCACTCTGCCAGAAATTTGGAAACGGCATGCTATACTGCTTGGCATTCATACCGGAAGCGTGAACGAACCTTTCACAGTGTTTGGGTATCAATCTGAGAGCATTGCAAAGGATTCTGAAAGAGTTGGATGAGTTTAACGGTGATTACGAAGGTACGGCAACTCGAGAAACTCACTCTGAACGTTCCGATAAGAAAAGATCTCAACACGGAGGCCTACATCAAGTGCCTTGAGGAGGTAGTGCTCCCCTGGATCAAGAAGGTGGCTGCTAGAAGACCCTATGTTTTGCAATAGGATTCTGCATCATGCCACACAAGCAGGAGAACCAAGTCATGATTGCCAGACAATTTCTGCAACCATGTCACTGCTTGCATCCGTCCACCTAACTTCCCAGACTGTAACCCCTTTGATTATTATGTGTGGGGTGAAGTTGAGTGAGTGACCAACAAAACTATTTGTAACATCAAAGATGAATTGAAGGCAAGGATTCACCAACTTAAACAAGGAGACTGTCCAGAAGAGATGCTGGAGATTCCGAAGTTGTCTGGAGACCGTGTTTGAAGCCAATAGCGAATTTATTGAATAAGTTTGCTCATTAGTATTTCAAGATATTTTTGTGTAATTTTGGTAAATATATCTGTTAAAATGATATGTCATTTTTATTTTCATTTTTGCGTCATTTAGACGCCAATTTATCCATCGCACACCGCAAATACAAGATCTGTGTGAGTTACACAAGTATTTAACAGCAGATGTTAAATTCTATTTGAAAAGTGTGTTAATTAAAGAGTATAAATGTTTCTAATAATTTAATAATTATTAATGCCTAAAATTTTACAGATTAATAATTTGATATGTGTTTTAAACGTCGTGTAAATTTTGACGTTCTTCCTAAGTTTGTAAGTGAAATTGTATTTTAAGGTATGATCATCTCTTATTAATAATTTTCAAAAGAAAGGTTTCTTTTTTGTCTGAAAGTGGTTAATAGAATATTTTCTAATAATCTCCTCTGTAATAAGAGTCTGTATAATTTATCAATTTTACCAAATCTTTATACAGAGTTTTAAAGGGTTTTTTTTTCACAAATACTACAGAAGATCAGTGGTTTCTATGTTATAAATGCGTATTTTCGTATTTTGTCTATACATTTGCATAGGTGTTTGTTTTTGTGGCCCGTGTATGGTCTATAGAAGCGAATTACACTTTATTATGAGGATACACATACGAACGGAAAATGTATGTTCATGTATATATATGTACATGGACACGGACACACACAGATATGTATACACATGTATACACACATATACACCTATAAGTGTATTAATGATAGAGACAGGCGTATGTACACATCTATATAAGCATGCTGGCAAACAAAATGTTGTAAAGCCAGAAATATATACAACTTAATAAGGATGTCAATTTACTGTTGGTTTCCAAAGACTTTCAAACAAAAACGTTTTCGCTATTCTACCTCAGCCAAGTTTTATTCTTATAGTTAGAAAATCAGTAACAAGCGTGTAATTATCTCTCTACATAATATATTTTATATTAATACATTATATATATGACACACATAAACAAACGACATAAGATAGATAGATAGATAAATAGATAGATAGATAGATATGAGCATATTGAAACATCAATAGATAGATAGATATGAGCATATTGAAACATCAATAGATAGATAGATAGATAGATATGAGCATATTGAAACATCAATAGATAGATAGATATGAGCATATTGAAACATCAATAGATAGATAGATAGATATGAGCATATTGAAACATCAATAGATAGATAGATATGAGCATATTGAAACATCAATAGATAGATAGATAGATAGATATGAGCATATTGAAACATCAATAGATAGATAGATATGAGCATATTGAAACATCAATAGATAGATAGATAGATAGATAGATACATTGTGAAAAGACTAAGATAGATAGATAGATAGATATGAATAGGCATGATGGATAGATAGATAGATAGATAGATAGATAGATAGATAGATAGATAGGTGTGAGTGAGTGTGTATGTGTAAATGAATATCATGGATATATAGGATGTAAAGCGAGATGTGTTCATGCAACAACAGGTAAGCATTCGTCCATATATCCAGAAGCGTAAAAACACACAGACACACAAAGAAACAAACCAACATGTACAGTAATAAGCATGAATCTTTTGAGGGCATGATCAATAAACGCATATGTATATATACTTATATTTTTTTACAAGAGCAGATAGTTTTCTAATAAGATTTCTCAAATATTCAGGCCGGTAGACGAAAATAAATGCTGTTTAATAATTAAACGGACCGTCTACTCAAATACGTGTATCCACTAAAAAATAACGTTCAAATAATACAGATCTGTCGGAATAATAAATAGAAAATCCATTCCTTTCTTTTCATATATATATATATATATATATATATATATATATATATATATATATATATATATATATATATATATATATTCTATTGTGCGTGTATATGCATTTTACAGCGTGATGTAACGCTGTGTGTAGACACAAATTTTATCCTGCCACAAAGAGGCCCATGTCATCCCCCCAGACACCCTAACCAGGAAAACCATTTACTGAACAAATCTTGAAAGTCACATCCCTCCGCAACAATAACGAGTGCAAATCAGACAAAAGATCAAAAAATAACTGGAAAATCCTTACACAGGCCAAATAGGATTTTTATTCTTCCGCCCACGATCTATTTATTGTTTTTCTTTCTTTTGATTTCATAGCTTTTTGTCCAGTTCTTTGAGAAAGAAAGGCATGGTTGCCGGTGATGTGTTAGGTATTCCAGACAAGTGTTTCTCCCTGGTAAACTGATCGCGTACGAGACCAAAAAAGTTTTTGATGTTAGCTGACCTGGAAAGCGGAATGAGGATAAATGCGGAGAGGCTGGGTCGCGGTGGAGGAAGAAGAAGAAGAAGAAGAAGAAGAAGAAGAAGAAGAAGAAGAAGAAGAGAGGAGGATGAAGATGATGATGATGATGTGTGGGGAATGAAGAATGAGGCTGTACCAATAGCTCTGGGCCTCGTGAAAAAAGGAATAGGCAATTTTAGTAAGTGTCCCAGATAGCATCAACTTACAAGTTGCCCAGAAGTTCGCACTACTATGAACATTCCATAATGCTATCAATTAAATGACAATTCTCCTATGGGATCTCGGGATCATAGTTTGGACCCGGCTATACAGTATACAAAGCAGGAAACATAACGCACAAGCAATAATAATAATAATAATGTTCTAACTTGATATTCAACGAGAAGTATTGGCGAGAAAATTAAACATCATAAAACAGCAAAGATAAAAATTAATTACTTTTGTCAAAAGACACAAAAGTGTTGCATTGAAAATAATAATAATAATAATTAATGAATGTAGAACATTTTGGTTTAGGGAGAGACTACAAAATAGACACATGTGACTGGGTTGGAAAGGTGAGATTCAATGCGTATAATAAATTTTGACCATCCTGGTCTCAACAAAGACCATAATTTGTCCGAGAGAATGAAACACATAAACTCCACGGCGATTTTGAGATTCAAACGGATCACTCAATGCAGCCCCCTCACTATCACAGCCACAATCCCAGTCGTATTTTCATTACAGCCTGGGAAGTCTCAAGACCTATCAAAAGTCTTGACCCTAAGAAGGTCACCGGTCCAGACAAAATCCCAGTGGTTGTCCTTAAGAATAGCGTTCTTAGCGAAATTATTTAACCGCTGCTTGAAGGAGAAATTCTTCTCGAAAATGTGGAAGGTGTCAAGTGTGTGTCCGGTTTTCAAGTATGCGAGTGAGCGATCATCTCCCTCACAGTCTAGGCCCATTAGTCTCCTCAGTGCCATTAGCAAACTCTTTGAAACTATTATCAACAACAAGATTATTGATCACCTCAATAGGACCAACTTCTTGAGCGATCAACGGTACAGATTTCGATCGACTCGGTCCACTGTTGATATCCTACCTTTGATTACTCACAGAATTAATGAGGCACTTGACAACAAATAAATCTCAAGGCCGATCGCATTAGATATTTCAAAGGCATTTGACAAGGTGTAGCATAAAGTGTTACTGCTGAAGCTCTCAAGATATGAAATCACTGAATGAGTCCATGTAGTTGTTAAGGGCTAGACCTCCGAGTCCCAAGCGATCAACGCAGACCCACCCTAAGGTTCGCTTCTCGGTCCAACCCTCTATCTACTTTACATAAATGATCTACCTAAGTGTATGGTCGGAGAATTTGTGAATATCTATGCTAATGATACAACGATATATGAGTGCACCTCCAAAACCCTCGATGACCAGAGATTAGCAGCTTTCCTCTGACCATGCTCTCACAGCTCCGTGGGTGCAAAACTGGCTGACCACATTAAATACCTCGAAAACCAAACTAGTTACATTATACCATCGCCGATCGGACCCAGAATGTTCACCAATCGCGATGAACGAATATTCCCTCAAGGATGCCCCGTGCCTTGAGCGCCGTCCCAGCCCAGACATCTAGTGAAATTCGTACATACGATCGACTGCTAAAGATGCTGGGAAAATGGCCTGTTCCTTGTATCCCTCCGGTAAGTATCAGACTCCTCCTGCTGTCCCCTTTCTTTACAAAAGTGTTATGGTCCCATATCCTCGTCCCACTGTTGTGGTCCAAGGTTAGGACCAAGGAAGAACAACACGAACACAAAAGTAGAAATAACAAAGATATATTACACGGAATAATAATACAAGATGTTGAAGGTGTTAGTGTGACTGTCAGTCTGGTTAGGAGTGAACTACTATTGGCTCGACTCGATTCCATCTCGACTCGTACTTACGTCTCTCTTGAGAGGCGCAGTATTTATAGTGTCAGGAAGAGTTCATTATGTCGTTATAGGTAAGTTCCCATAACAAAAAGTTAGATCAGTCCAAAAATAGAGTACTGCTGTCATATATGGGCAGGAGCTGCACAATCTTCATTTTCCACTCTCGATAGTTCAAAAACGTCTCCGCGTCCTTGTGGGTGATGAAATTCCACCCTACAACCCGTTTCTCACAGCCTCTTGCTGCTCTATCGCTATATCCATGAAGAGTGTTCAGATGAACTACACTCCTTACTTCCACCAATCTGAAACGCTTCACATATAAGACCCACCATGATACACACACACACTGCGCCCCCCCCCCCGTATTCTATTAGTGAGATGTAAGTTCCACTCGATCAGTTCCTTCCCACCAACCTCCGTCTTGGAGAAACTATTCCCAAGATGTTACTTCCACGATCACTATAATCTTAATATGTTTTACCGTTACCGTCCCCACATATCCGCATAAGTTTTGACTTATGCTCTGTAAGACTCTACCTCGAATGGCTCTTCGGCCTTGTACAAGGTGAACATCATTGTAAAAAACATTTCATTTCTTGTGAAGAAAGACTTGACCTAAATATAATTAATTAGCATTTATAATCGCATAAATATTACTTTTTTGTTCGTAACTGCGTTTCGTTAAAGACCATTTTTATCATTTTGAACGCAGCTCTTGCAAAATAAATGAACATATCGTAATCAGCTTTATTTGATTTTAACAAATTGAAGTTTTTCATGGCTAATGCTCTTCTTCGTGTTTGGAACAAGTGACAGCAAGTCTCTTCAGTATTTTCATTCTTTTCATTCGTACTGTTGTCTTTAAAGTGTAAATATTTCCACTAATCCCTAGTTCTTTCAATCTCTTCCTAGGGGAAGTGTTCCCAGTGCTCCGATGATTATGACTACTACCTTCGATTTAATGTTTTAATCTTTTACAGCTTTTGAGCAAGATGTCTATCAGTCTTTCAGTTTCATTCATTGATTCCTCTGTAATAGACATTATTATTATTATTATTATTATTATTATTATTATTATTAGCTGCCTCGATTTCTTAAAGGATTATGTCTATGACTTGAAAATAACTTTTGCTTCTTTCACTTTTATATCACTTGTCTAACCGTACAGGAAAACGCCACAAGATTTCTACAATGAAATTAACAATGTTTGTCGTAGGGATCAGGATTCATTGGATAAAATTCCATAAAACTTCATCCAGATGATCTGACTTTTACGTTCAGGTCAGACGAGTTTGGACGGTAATTAATCCGGATATACCAAAATGGTTTGTATATTTTAAATTTTCATTAAGGCTTGCATTACCTGAATGTCAATAATATAAAATGTAATATATATGCGTATGTATATTTTTGGCTTGCTGAAAGATAAAACAGCTCAAATTTGTATCATCATCAATTTGTATTATCACACATAGATTACTTTTTACTAACGCACAGGTACATTTGTTTTTTAGACAAATAATTTTATTAACGCAGAAAATGCAACCCAAGGCTGGTTGTAGTAAACAAGAATCAAACGCGACTTTCACCGTCAGAAATCCGACTAACGAAGCCAGCTTCACTTATCAATAAACCTACATTATTTTTTTTTAACCTGTATTACCCACCAACAATTATTAATGGTAATTTGTGTAATGAAAACTTGAACATTATCATAAATCAACTTTATTCTTCAAAAAATAA
>OZ038475.1:1245000-1247500 GCA_964036315.1 Acanthosepion esculentum | reverse complement strand
ATTAGTAACAAATAGTCTAACCAGTAGTTACAAAAAAATTAATACGGACAATTTTAACCAAATTGATAAAATTAACTCTATCAGCAAATCAATTACTGATAAACTAAAGATGAGTGATCGAGTTAGTAAATTACAACCTAAAGAAGCCTATATTTTATTAAAAGATCACAAACCCGATTTCAGATCTAAGCCATCAACTAGGATTATAAACCCAACTAGACCGGAAATCGGCAGGATTAGTAAGAACATCTTAGAAAGAACCAACAACTCCATAAAGAAAACCCTCGGACTATTACAATGGATTAACACTGCGGATGTCATCAACTGGTTTACTAACATCGGATTTAAGGATAAATGTACCTTCATACAGTTTGACATTACAGACTATTATCCATCTATATCCAAAAATCTGTTCACTTGTGCCCTGGATTTCGCTCGGGAATACTCCAACATTTCTGAAAGAGAAGTGAATACCATCATGGAGTGCCGAAATTCGGTTCTAATCTACAAAGATGAACAGTGGACCAAAAAGTCCTGTAACGAAAAATTTGACATTTCAATGGGTTCTCTGGATTCTGCTGAAGCTTCTGATCTTGTTGGATTATTTCTTTTGTATAATTTAAGTGCATTTGATTGCCTAGATTCTGATAGTGTAGGATTATATAGGGACGACGGGTTATTAGTAGTTAGGAATTCCACTAAAATTAAAGTAGATCGTATTAGAAAAATGATACATAAGGTATTTAAGGATCTAGGTCTCAGAGTAATAGTTTCCACTAATGTTAAACGAGTAGACTTCCTAGACGTCACCCTAGACCTCACTAGCAACACATACCAACCATATGTAAAAGTTAATTCCAATCAAATATACGTTCATCCAAATTCTAACCACCCCCCTGCAATCATCAAACACATACCCTATTCTATTGAATGTAGGATCAGTAACAACTCTTCAAACAGTGATATTTTTAATAAGCATAGTGACCTTTACAATTCCGCACTTAAACATAGTGGATATAAAAATATTAATATTAAATATAAAAGCCCTATAAATAGCAACAATAATGGTAGAAAGAGATCTAGAAAAATCATATGGTATACTCCCCCTTTTAACATTATGGTTAAAACCAAATTGGGGCACCTGTTTCTAAACCTCATTAAAAAACATTTCCCCAAATCTGGAACCAACTCACTCAGTAAAATATTTAACTCTAATACTCTTAAGTTAAGCTATAGTTGTGCTGATAACCTAGAAAAAATAATTAAAAAACATAACAATAGTATATTCAGCAAGTATATAAATTCGGAGAGCCTGACAACCCACAAGGTTGCACATAGCAACATTAAGCAAAATGACACAAATAATAAATCATGTAACTGCAGGAATCCCAATAATTGTCCACTAAATAATAACTGTTTAACTAGCTCTGTAGTTTATCTCAGTACTATATCAACACTAGAAAATCCAAATATAAAGAAATTCTACATAGGTTGCACCATGAGACCATTCAAGGAACGCTGGCGGGGTCACCTGCAATCTTTTAATAATAGTAACTATAAATATATGACTTCATTATCCAAATACTTTTGGAGTCTAAAAGAGAAAAATAAAACACCTAAGGTTAAATGGAAATTAATTAGAAAGGCCCGGACATGTAACTCACTATATGCCCCGTGTTACTTATGCCTTAACGAGAAACTTGAAATAATTAGATTTAAAAATAAGACTGATCTTTTAAATCAAAGATATGAACTAACAGTTAACTGTAAGCATCGTCTTAAATTTAACTTAGTATAGAAATCATATACTTTCTATGATAATGATAAACGAAACTTAATAGACTATTACCTTTTTAGCATGATAGTCGCCTTATCGATATGAATGTGTACTGGGTACTTACAAAGTATCATACGTGTCTGTATTTAGATGTATATATGTGTATGTTATGTAGAGTTATTTCTACTGTAGGATATGTATATGTGTATATAGGGATATATATATGATTTTTTTTTTTTTTTTTTTTTTTTTTTTTTTATGAAGGTATATCGTTGCGTATATTGGCTTCTATCATGGGTTAACCTGTTTATGTGTATGAGTAAGGGAGTAAATTCTGGTAAGTGTCTACCACTAAATGTGTGAGTATATGTATGGGTATATGGGGATATTTATGTGTACTTGTGTGAGTGTAGATATATGTATGCCTATTGCATATGTATGTATATGTATGTGTGAGTGTGCATATATGTATGTATATGTAGTATGTATGTTTCTATGTGTATGTATAGGTTTATATATGCATATATATATATATATATGTATGTTTAAATATGTATATGTTTATGTATATGTGTTTGTATATGGGTGTATATTTATATGTATGTGTGGGTGATTATATGGTTGAGCTCGACTGTCTCTGTATTGTTTATCTGGATGTGTCGATATGGGTATTTATATAGGATTAGATATTTATATATATATGTTGGTGTGTCATTGTATGTG
>OZ038475.1:1230000-1242500 GCA_964036315.1 Acanthosepion esculentum | reverse complement strand
TGAATTTTTAGGTCTGATGAATTGGATCATGATTACGATTCAAATGTAATAAATTATAACCATGTAATATTAGTGTT
The DNA here is from genome assembly GCA_964036315.1 of Acanthosepion esculentum. Lineage (NCBI taxonomy): Eukaryota > Metazoa > Mollusca > Cephalopoda > Sepiida > Sepiidae > Acanthosepion > Acanthosepion esculentum. Next base: position 1,242,423 of record OZ038475.1, on the reverse strand, counting down.
TGAGCCTTTTATATTATATTCTTACTCTGTCCTGGACATTGGATTCTATCCTCTTGAATATATATATATATATATATATATATATATATATATGTATGTATTAGCCCTTCCTAATATGCTGATTTACACCAATTTACTCTATTTGCGTTTTGTCCACATAAGCAAAAGGCATAATTTACCAAATTTACTTTATCGCGTTGGATGCCATTGATTTAATTCTTCGTAAATCCGATTTGTATCTTCGAATTGCTAATCCTTGCCTTAGCTTTTCCTGCAATGCACTTGGTTAGTGCTAAATACTTTAAATAGTTTCCACTCGGTTTACGTTTTTTCGTTTATCCAGACAGAGTCAAAGAACTTAAGCCAGATAGAATGGAAAGTCTTCATTTAGTTTCGATCTGTATTATGTAAGTTTTCCCAATTTTTAGTGCCGAAGAACTTTTCATTTCCATTTGGAAGATTGGCTGATGGTAAAGTATGGGTATCTTCCGCAAAGATAATTTTTCTTAACCTGAATTCTTTCAGCTAAACAGAAATGGTAAATATACAGCCGACCTGATGAATAAAAGGAAATCCTAACGTTTATAAATTTCATAGATATTTTCACTTTCGTTTCGACGTGGTTAAACATGTCAGCCTTTTCAAGTTTAGTTCTTCGAATGACAAAACAATCAACGGTCAGTTCCTGCGCCTAACGTACTGCAATCTCTGCGAGTGGCACGGCGGACACTACTTTTCATCTAGCGACGGTTCCGACGTTTAACTTGCATTACAACTACACTGGTGCGCAAAAGTCCTGGCCCAACTACAGCAAATGATTATACACCTTTATTTTAGATTGCTAAGATTGTTTAGTGCCAGGGTTTTATCACTAGTGGTTATAGACCTTGAGGATTGGAAAATTAGTTGTTACGTTTTCCTAGGAGCCGTGTGACAGAAGACACACCGCTTTAAGCAGGTTCATATTGAAAAAGGACCATGTAAAATTAAAAATTCATTTTCTGGTTTTGCATAACAACTTCAGACTGCAGCTTTTTTAATAGATCCAATGACTTTAATAAAATATGTTGAAACTACCGAAAAATTTAACTGAAAATTTTTGTGATGTCTAAACTAAATTAATCGTTTCAAATTTTACAAAAATGTATCAAAGCAATTTCGAGTTATTTATATTTATGTGATTTGCATAATAATTTCAGGGGAACTGTATGCAGTGTATATATATATATATATATATATATATATATATATATATATATATATATATATATAAGTGAACAATGATGTCACCACTCAGAGGCGACAGGCTGTTTCATGCTGGATACAATCATGAGTCTTGACTTCAATGTTCACTTTTATATTTATATTTACATACGCTCTATCTCTGATATTGACCACTTTATTCCATAAATATAGTACACCTTAAACCTATATTTCTTCATATATATAAGTATATATATATTTATATCTATATATATATTTCAAATATGAAGTTTTTATTCTATAAAAAGTTCACAAAAATTGATACTTTTAACGTAAAAATTGCATAAATAATGCAAATAAATTTCATTGTCGAATCTAAAAGTAAGAGAATTACATTCTTCAAAATGTCGTTAACAAACCAAGTAAAATTTTTCAGCCATAATCTTTCTGTTCTTAAGAACGTGACAAAAAGAAACAGTGTTATTTGAAAACGTGTCATAAAATCAATTAACCTCAATCCCCTAAATCTGTTGTTGAGAAACTATAAAATGAAACCAAATACGTCTTCGGTGTTCTACCGTAGCTCCTAAATGAATTCAAATATAGACATGAAAGATCTGTTTTGGAAGATGTGCCAAAATTATCATTTCTCCTTTACAGAAAAAAAAAGTTCAAACCAATGTCAAAAGCTGAAAATGTTTCATGGATGCGAAGAAATTTTACAGAGAAATAAGGAAATAAAAAGTTCAAGTGACAACATCCCCACCCCAAATAATGAAAAAGATTATACAGTTATGGGAAAACTAAACCAGAACAAACATGGTTGGGAATCACATTTGAGAATGTTGAATGTACACTAAAATCTCAAGGAATAGATAAAATTCCTAATTTTTGGCTCTAATATCTAAAAGCAGCAGACAAAAATCTACTAAAATTCCGGCATGAATGACAAAAAGGAATTAACTTCCTTCAACCCAAGCAGTATGACACAAATGTCCCAACAAACTACAGACCAATTACATGTCTTCCTACTACTTACAAACTTTTGACATCTATTCTGATAACACAGACATATTTCTTCTAAAAAAATGACATACTACCTCTTGAAAAAAGGATGCAAGCGTGGATCTTACGGATGTAAAGACCAATTATTTATTAATAGGATTATCATGGTAAACTGCTTCAATACAAAGAAAAATCTCAGTACTGCCCGGATAGATTACCGTAAGGCATTCAATAGTGTAACCCATTCCTGGATTCTAAAGTCTTTAAATATATACAAAGTACCACCAATCATCATTAATTTCATCAAACAAATTATGTCAATATCGAAAACAACACTTTAACTCAATCATATAAATGAAATCTATAAGTAATCTATCTGAAATAAACATCAACAGAGGAATATTTGGAGGTGACTCTTTGTTTCCTTTACTATTTTGTATATTCTTAATAGCATTAACCAGCGAACTGGACGGAATATGGTTATAAAATCTCAAAAGAAAATAAGCCATCTATTTTACATGGATGACTTAAAGTTGTATGTTACGAATGATAATGAACTAGAAAGTCTCTTCAAAACAGTAAAATGTTTCAGTGATGACATTGGAATGGAATTTGGTTTGGATAAATGTGCTAAAGCCACAATATTACGAGGATCACTACAACAAACCTCCTCCATTAGCTTAGAGCCTAGGGTAACAATCTAGATTTAGAGCAAGAAGAAGAATTGTAAGCACCTCGGTGTAAATGAGGGTGAAAGAATTCACCATAAAAATTAAAGAAATACTGTGAAAAGAATACACTAGAAGGGTCCGACTGATGTTAAGAACGGAACTGAATTCTAGGAACAGAATTATGGCCGTTAATAGCCTTGTCATCCCAGTGGTTCAATATAGTTTCAACATATTGGACTCGATTCTAAATGACATCAGACAAATGGGTTCTAAGACAAGAAAGCTTCTTTCTAAGCATGACATGCACCATCCAAAGGTTGATGTTGACCGTCTATACATACCCCATAAAGAAGGTGGAAGAGCCTTATTCAGCTATAATTATCATACAAGACAGCAACTATCGGCTTACTAACATACATGGAAACAACAAAGGACTGTACGATACAATTAGTCAAGCAACACGAAAACAAAAAGAAAAAATATTCAATTTTGAAAGAAGCGTGTAAATACAAACGAGATTTCCATTTAATAGATTCTGTAGGAAATCAAAACAGAACCCAAGAACCAAATGTTTCAGCAAAAAATATGAAAAAGAAATCCAAGGATAAAGCTCTTGAACAGATGAAACATCGCTGGCAAGACAAACCTCTGCCTGGCTAATATCCAGAACGAGGCTAATAAAGCCGATGTTGATAAAGATAACACTCATCGATGGTTACGAGCATCTGGATTAAAGGCTAAAACAGAAGGCTTTCTTCTTACAGCGCAAGACCAGAGTCTTTTCACTAGAATCTTTCAAGCAAATATCATGGATAATAGCGTGGACCCAAAATGCAGGTTCTGTGGCAAATATAAGTAAACCAGGATATATATCTGCGCCAAAATGAATATAAAAATCGTCGCGATAGAATGGGAAAATACTTACACTGGACAATGTACTAATACTTTATAAAAAATGTTAACAAACACTGGTATGAAGATCACCCAACACCGATTACAGAAATAGAAGACATCATAATTCTATGGATTTACACTATCTTTCCAGGAAGATGGAAGCAAATAAGCTGGACACAATTGTCAAAAATCGAAAATAAATAAACGAAATAACTTGCCTACTAATTGATATGGCTTACCCAGCCGACTGTAACATAGCAACCAAAGAATTTGAAAACCTATCGAAGTATAAAGACCTGGAAATCGAAATAGAAAAAATGTGAAAAGAATAGTACAAGTCATAGTAGGTCCGCTTGGAATGATAAAAAAGGAACACAACAACACATTGAAAAAAATCCCTGCAAATCTCAGCTTAAGAGAGATACAAAAAATGTCTTGATAAGTTCAGTCCACACACTAAGAACTTTGTCCATGTAACGCCAGTGGTGTTATGGGATGTAGAATAACAAATCATCAAATGTAGCCATAACAAAACACCACGACCTCCATTAGGTCTTCCCTCAGACTTGGTAGGTAGTGTGACCATAACATAAATCGTAATTTAATAATAATAATAATAATAATAATAATAATAATAATCATCTTGTATCAAGCTGCACGTTGATAGAACGCACTGAATATAAAAGTCGGCGAGTGGGCTAATATCTGAAAAATATGCTACTTTACAGGAAGGAAACTACAAGAAACTGGTGAAGAACATCATCTGTAACAATTTTATGGGACTTTGCAATATACACAGACAAGAGAATCAAAGCTAATCACCCAGACATCGTGATCAAAGACCACAAAAGCATAATGTGTTTTTTATTGACCTGGCAGTTCCTGGAGATTGTAATGTATCTTTGAAGATCTTCACAAAACTATCAATGTACAAGGACCTTGAAATCGAAATCTCAAAAATGTGGCACGTGAAGACATCAATATTTCCAGTTGTAATTGAAGCCCTCGAATTGATTGGAAAAGGTTCCGATAGACTTATTGAAGAGATTCCTGGTAGCTTATGCCTTAAAGAAATACAAATAAATTGTACACACAAGTACAGCTCACACCTTTGAAGAGATTTATCTATGTAAAATATGTGTGATCTTAGGTTTTCCCAAAAAATAATAAGTGGAAAATGTCATGAAGATATTTCTGACCTTATGTCTCTGGCTAGGAAATTTATATACAACAGAAATCAAAGGAAATAATAATATTGACCCTTGTATATTTGTATCCCAGATTCACTTTGATGCTATGTTTTGTTCCCACACACAATAATTATAATAAATAAAATGTTCAACATGAGTTCGCTCAGACTTGTTATGGTTATGTAAACTTTGTACAAGAGAAAATCTATGGTGCGGTAGTTATGACGAAAAAGGGAATGACATTTTGTATTCAGCCAGAATTCATGAACACTGGCCATAAATAGGGATTTTCAGCGTGCTTACGTCGCTACTGAATGTGACACAAGGTCGAGGGTTAACCTGGGTTTACCGGCAATACCGTGGAAAAATTGCCTAAACCCCCTCAGTACTTCCCTTTTGGTGACATCTCAGGCGCTGGGTAATGACTCCAGCCCCAGTAGAAGAAGAATTACTACTCGGGGATTTTGAGCTAATATTGTTTTCAACTTCCCAGGCAGAATCGAACACCTGAGCCAGGTAAGTATACGCTGGCCATAAGTACAAAGTATTTGCAGACACAATTTTTTTGTCCGACACACGTTACGAAACAAATTACATTGTTCCCCATTTGATTTTTTTATAAATAAGAAAATAGATAACTTGATAAAGATGTTTTTTTTGTTGAAACAACACCAAGAATATCTCGTGAGAAGTATATTTTCTTATGAACTACTTGAGATGTTGCCTCAGATTTATACTAAAAGCACAGAGTGCGATAGGTAAATTGTCGACATTTTTTATTTTTATTTCGCGCATGCGCGTTGTTTGTTTCAATTTTGTCGACTGCACGGTATAGTAGGGTCAGATTGTCACTGTCTATGAGCAAAAGATCATCATGACGCAATTCACTCTGCCAGAAATTTGGAAACGGCATGCTATACTGCTTGGCATTCATACCGGAAGCGTGAACGAACCTTTCACAGTGTTTGGGTATCAATCTGAGAGCATTGCAAAGGATTCTGAAAGAGTTGGATGAGTTTAACGGTGATTACGAAGGTACGGCAACTCGAGAAACTCACTCTGAACGTTCCGATAAGAAAAGATCTCAACACGGAGGCCTACATCAAGTGCCTTGAGGAGGTAGTGCTCCCCTGGATCAAGAAGGTGGCTGCTAGAAGACCCTATGTTTTGCAATAGGATTCTGCATCATGCCACACAAGCAGGAGAACCAAGTCATGATTGCCAGACAATTTCTGCAACCATGTCACTGCTTGCATCCGTCCACCTAACTTCCCAGACTGTAACCCCTTTGATTATTATGTGTGGGGTGAAGTTGAGTGAGTGACCAACAAAACTATTTGTAACATCAAAGATGAATTGAAGGCAAGGATTCACCAACTTAAACAAGGAGACTGTCCAGAAGAGATGCTGGAGATTCCGAAGTTGTCTGGAGACCGTGTTTGAAGCCAATAGCGAATTTATTGAATAAGTTTGCTCATTAGTATTTCAAGATATTTTTGTGTAATTTTGGTAAATATATCTGTTAAAATGATATGTCATTTTTATTTTCATTTTTGCGTCATTTAGACGCCAATTTATCCATCGCACACCGCAAATACAAGATCTGTGTGAGTTACACAAGTATTTAACAGCAGATGTTAAATTCTATTTGAAAAGTGTGTTAATTAAAGAGTATAAATGTTTCTAATAATTTAATAATTATTAATGCCTAAAATTTTACAGATTAATAATTTGATATGTGTTTTAAACGTCGTGTAAATTTTGACGTTCTTCCTAAGTTTGTAAGTGAAATTGTATTTTAAGGTATGATCATCTCTTATTAATAATTTTCAAAAGAAAGGTTTCTTTTTTGTCTGAAAGTGGTTAATAGAATATTTTCTAATAATCTCCTCTGTAATAAGAGTCTGTATAATTTATCAATTTTACCAAATCTTTATACAGAGTTTTAAAGGGTTTTTTTTTCACAAATACTACAGAAGATCAGTGGTTTCTATGTTATAAATGCGTATTTTCGTATTTTGTCTATACATTTGCATAGGTGTTTGTTTTTGTGGCCCGTGTATGGTCTATAGAAGCGAATTACACTTTATTATGAGGATACACATACGAACGGAAAATGTATGTTCATGTATATATATGTACATGGACACGGACACACACAGATATGTATACACATGTATACACACATATACACCTATAAGTGTATTAATGATAGAGACAGGCGTATGTACACATCTATATAAGCATGCTGGCAAACAAAATGTTGTAAAGCCAGAAATATATACAACTTAATAAGGATGTCAATTTACTGTTGGTTTCCAAAGACTTTCAAACAAAAACGTTTTCGCTATTCTACCTCAGCCAAGTTTTATTCTTATAGTTAGAAAATCAGTAACAAGCGTGTAATTATCTCTCTACATAATATATTTTATATTAATACATTATATATATGACACACATAAACAAACGACATAAGATAGATAGATAGATAAATAGATAGATAGATAGATATGAGCATATTGAAACATCAATAGATAGATAGATATGAGCATATTGAAACATCAATAGATAGATAGATAGATAGATATGAGCATATTGAAACATCAATAGATAGATAGATATGAGCATATTGAAACATCAATAGATAGATAGATAGATATGAGCATATTGAAACATCAATAGATAGATAGATATGAGCATATTGAAACATCAATAGATAGATAGATAGATAGATATGAGCATATTGAAACATCAATAGATAGATAGATATGAGCATATTGAAACATCAATAGATAGATAGATAGATAGATAGATACATTGTGAAAAGACTAAGATAGATAGATAGATAGATATGAATAGGCATGGATAGATAGATAGATAGATAGATAGATAGATAGATAGATAGATAGGTGTGAGTGAGTGTGTATGTGTAAATGAATATCATGGATATATAGGATGTAAAGCGAGATGTGTTCATGCAACAACAGGTAAGCATTCGTCCATATATCCAGAAGCGTAAAAACACACAGACACACAAAGAAACAAACCAACATGTACAGTAATAAGCATGAATCTTTTGAGGGCATGATCAATAAACGCATATGTATATATACTTATATTTTTTTACAAGAGCAGATAGTTTTCTAATAAGATTTCTCAAATATTCAGGCCGGTAGACGAAAATAAATGCTGTTTAATAATTAAACGGACCGTCTACTCAAATACGTGTATCCACTAAAAAATAACGTTCAAATAATACAGATCTGTCGGAATAATAAATAGAAAATCCATTCCTTTCTTTTCATATATATATATATATATATATATATATATATATATATATATATATATATATATATATATATATATATTCTATTGTGCGTGTATATGCATTTTACAGCGTGATGTAACGCTGTGTGTAGACACAAATTTTATCCTGCCACAAAGAGGCCCATGTCATCCCCCCAGACACCCTAACCAGGAAAACCATTTACTGAACAAATCTTGAAAGTCACATCCCTCCGCAACAATAACGAGTGCAAATCAGACAAAAGATCAAAAAATAACTGGAAAATCCTTACACAGGCCAAATAGGATTTTTATTCTTCCGCCCACGATCTATTTATTGTTTTTCTTTCTTTTGATTTCATAGCTTTTTGTCCAGTTCTTTGAGAAAGAAAGGCATGGTTGCCGGTGATGTGTTAGGTATTCCAGACAAGTGTTTCTCCCTGGTAAACTGATCGCGTACGAGACCAAAAAAGTTTTTGATGTTAGCTGACCTGGAAAGCGGAATGAGGATAAATGCGGAGAGGCTGGGTCGCGGTGGAGGAAGAAGAAGAAGAAGAAGAAGAAGAAGGAGGAGGATGAAGATGATGATGATGATGTGTGGGGAATGAAGAATGAGGCTGTACCAATAGCTCTGGGCCTCGTGAAAAAAGGAATAGGCAATTTTAGTAAGTGTCCCAGATAGCATCAACTTACAAGTTGCCCAGAAGTTCGCACTACTATGAACATTCCATAATGCTATCAATTAAATGACAATTCTCCTATGGGATCTCGGGATCATAGTTTGGACCCGGCTATACAGTATACAAAGCAGGAAACATAACGCACAAGCAATAATAATAATAATAATGTTCTAACTTGATATTCAACGAGAAGTATTGGCGAGAAAATTAAACATCATAAAACAGCAAAGATAAAAATTAATTACTTTTGTCAAAAGACACAAAAGTGTTGCATTGAAAATAATAATAATAATAATTAATGAATGTAGAACATTTTGGTTTAGGGAGAGACTACAAAATAGACACATGTGACTGGGTTGGAAAGGTGAGATTCAATGCGTATAATAAATTTTGACCATCCTGGTCTCAACAAAGACCATAATTTGTCCGAGAGAATGAAACACATAAACTCCACGGCGATTTTGAGATTCAAACGGATCACTCAATGCAGCCCCCTCACTATCACAGCCACAATCCCAGTCGTATTTTCATTACAGCCTGGGAAGTCTCAAGACCTATCAAAAGTCTTGACCCTAAGAAGGTCACCGGTCCAGACAAAATCCCAGTGGTTGTCCTTAAGAATAGCGTTCTTAGCGAAATTATTTAACCGCTGCTTGAAGGAGAAATTCTTCTCGAAAATGTGGAAGGTGTCAAGTGTGTGTCCGGTTTTCAAGTATGCGAGTGAGCGATCATCTCCCTCACAGTCTAGGCCCATTAGTCTCCTCAGTGCCATTAGCAAACTCTTTGAAACTATTATCAACAACAAGATTATTGATCACCTCAATAGGACCAACTTCTTGAGCGATCAACGGTACAGATTTCGATCGACTCGGTCCACTGTTGATATCCTACCTTTGATTACTCACAGAATTAATGAGGCACTTGACAACAAATAAATCTCAAGGCCGATCGCATTAGATATTTCAAAGGCATTTGACAAGGTGTAGCATAAAGTGTTACTGCTGAAGCTCTCAAGATATGAAATCACTGAATGAGTCCATGTAGTTGTTAAGGGCTAGACCTCCGAGTCCCAAGCGATCAACGCAGACCCACCCTAAGGTTCGCTTCTCGGTCCAACCCTCTATCTACTTTACATAAATGATCTACCTAAGTGTATGGTCGGAGAATTTGTGAATATCTATGCTAATGATACAACGATATATGAGTGCACCTCCAAAACCCTCGATGACCAGAGATTAGCAGCTTTCCTCTGACCATGCTCTCACAGCTCCGTGGGTGCAAAACTGGCTGACCACATTAAATACCTCGAAAACCAAACTAGTTACATTATACCATCGCCGATCGGACCCAGAATGTTCACCAATCGCGATGAACGAATATTCCCTCAAGGATGCCCCGTGCCTTGAGCGCCGTCCCAGCCCAGACATCTAGTGAAATTCGTACATACGATCGACTGCTAAAGATGCTGGGAAAATGGCCTGTTCCTTGTATCCCTCCGGTAAGTATCAGACTCCTCCTGCTGTCCCCTTTCTTTACAAAAGTGTTATGGTCCCATATCCTCGTCCCACTGTTGTGGTCCAAGGTTAGGACCAAGGAAGAACAACACGAACACAAAAGTAGAAATAACAAAGATATATTACACGGAATAATAATACAAGATGTTGAAGGTGTTAGTGTGACTGTCAGTCTGGTTAGGAGTGAACTACTATTGGCTCGACTCGATTCCATCTCGACTCGTACTTACGTCTCTCTTGAGAGGCGCAGTATTTATAGTGTCAGGAAGAGTTCATTATGTCGTTATAGGTAAGTTCCCATAACAAAAAGTTAGATCAGTCCAAAAATAGAGTACTGCTGTCATATATGGGCAGGAGCTGCACAATCTTCATTTTCCACTCTCGATAGTTCAAAAACGTCTCCGCGTCCTTGTGGGTGATGAAATTCCACCCTACAACCCGTTTCTCACAGCCTCTTGCTGCTCTATCGCTATATCCATGAAGAGTGTTCAGATGAACTACACTCCTTACTTCCACCAATCTGAAACGCTTCACATATAAGACCCACCATGATACACACACACACTGCGCCCCCCCCCCCGTATTCTATTAGTGAGATGTAAGTTCCACTCGATCAGTTCCTTCCCACCAACCTCCGTCTTGGAGAAACTATTCCCAAGATGTTACTTCCACGATCACTATAATCTTAATATGTTTTACCGTTACCGTCCCCACATATCCGCATAAGTTTTGACTTATGCTCTGTAAGACTCTACCTCGAATGGCTCTTCGGCCTTGTACAAGGTGAACATCATTGTAAAAAACATTTCATTTCTTGTGAAGAAAGACTTGACCTAAATATAATTAATTAGCATTTATAATCGCATAAATATTACTTTTTTGTTCGTAACTGCGTTTCGTTAAAGACCATTTTTATCATTTTGAACGCAGCTCTTGCAAAATAAATGAACATATCGTAATCAGCTTTATTTGATTTTAACAAATTGAAGTTTTTCATGGCTAATGCTCTTCTTCGTGTTTGGAACAAGTGACAGCAAGTCTCTTCAGTATTTTCATTCTTTTCATTCGTACTGTTGTCTTTAAAGTGTAAATATTTCCACTAATCCCTAGTTCTTTCAATCTCTTCCTAGGGGAAGTGTTCCCAGTGCTCCGATGATTATGACTACTACCTTCGATTTAATGTTTTAATCTTTTACAGCTTTTGAGCAAGATGTCTATCAGTCTTTCAGTTTCATTCATTGATTCCTCTGTAATAGACATTATTATTATTATTATTATTATTATTATTATTATTATTAGCTGCCTCGATTTCTTAAAGGATTATGTCTATGACTTGAAAATAACTTTTGCTTCTTTCACTTTTATATCACTTGTCTAACCGTACAGGAAAACGCCACAAGATTTCTACAATGAAATTAACAATGTTTGTCGTAGGGATCAGGATTCATTGGATAAAATTCCATAAAACTTCATCCAGATGATCTGACTTTTACGTTCAGGTCAGACGAGTTTGGACGGTAATTAATCCGGATATACCAAAATGGTTTGTATATTTTAAATTTTCATTAAGGCTTGCATTACCTGAATGTCAATAATATAAAATGTAATATATATGCGTATGTATATTTTTGGCTTGCTGAAAGATAAAACAGCTCAAATTTGTATCATCATCAATTTGTATTATCACACATAGATTACTTTTTACTAACGCACAGGTACATTTGTTTTTTAGACAAATAATTTTATTAACGCAGAAAATGCAACCCAAGGCTGGTTGTAGTAAACAAGAATCAAACGCGACTTTCACCGTCAGAAATCCGACTAACGAAGCCAGCTTCACTTATCAATAAACCTACATTATTTTTTTTTAACCTGTATTACCCACCAACAATTATTAATGGTAATTTGTGTAATGAAAACTTGAACATTATCATAAATCAACTTTATTCTTCAAAAAATAAAGTACAATTATATTTTA